>JAKSZP010000491.1:0-70045 GCA_022478985.1 Massospora cicadina | reverse complement strand
TTTGGGGAAAACTTCCGAGGCCACCACAGGTGGGACAATAGAAAGGATTTGGGTGGTGGGGATCACAGTATCCAAGTCCACTTCCTCCAAATCTGTGGGGCAATGGGCTAGGTTGTGACTAAGGAAGTTGGGAAGCACATTTAAGCACCTTTAATGAATTCATATTCAAAATTAAAACTGCATAATTCCCAATAGGTATGAGCCTGCCTGTGTGCCAATTTTTGTGATTGCGGATATATAAAAAGAGCTTGGTGGTCCATACGCACAGTTAACTAATGCTGAGCACCCTGCAACAGGGTACAGCTAATGAGTGTAAGTCCCGGGGGTTGTCCCCTTGCCATTAATCGGGCCCTTTTCCCATTCCTGAGTAAGAAGGTATTGAAGAGGGTGGCTGTACCCCTCATTAACCAGGGCGATCTTACCCATGTGCTAGATGAGCGCTGGGTAACAGCTCCTCCACTGAGATCTCTCCCCCAGTGCCCACTCTGTAACAGGGCTAGTACAGTTTATCAGGGAAATCTGCTTTGAGATCACTGATATGAAATTGATTGGCCCAAAATCAAGTGGGAGTCAGCCCATGTTCAGATTCCATGTAGTAAGAAAGGGATGAAGACTGATCCATTGGCCAGAATTGCCAACATTTTTGATTTGGCCAATACTATGATCAAAAAAAAATCAACCCCTCTCAAAATTGTCAAGGATCATCCCTGATGGGCAGGTAATAGCATCAAACACCATCAATGAGGGTTTGAGGCTCCTTTCTAACAAATTGGGCATTGTGGCTGATGCAACGCTTTTGACTAAATGAATGTCCCAGCTACTGGGCATGGGCGGGTTGGGTGTCCTGAACCTGTTCCCAACCATATGGGACTGACCCTATGCGGGGTGGCCTTGGGGGATTCCGCTGTTCATCAGGCTAAATGCTTTCACACCAACCATCAGAAATGTAGTCAAGCCTCTGTTTGGACATTTGAGGTCGAACTGAAAGTGATTCAGTCTGCTGCCAAATTATTAGATTTCAGTTCCCAGTGAACTTATCCACCCCATTCCTGAATAATTTGCCGGTTAGGTCAAAATTGAGGGTTTAAATACTGGCTTGTCCCCAAATCAATCAATCAATATTTAATCAGTTGCATTGTACTGAGAAAATTGTTGGTCGATATTCTTTCTTTTCCTTTGCAATAAAATTTTGCCTCAAAAAACTAATCAATTTTGATTTTATTGATTTCCTTCTGGCCGCATTCCCAATGGCTTTTCCCTGATGGCCCATCTTCCATACACTGGATGGGCTCTACCAGTAATCATAGTCACTATGGCCCCCATCATCATAGATTGGATTCAGCAGAGCTAGATACTTCTGGAAATCTAACCCTGTTGTTATGAACTTTCATAATAATATACTGGGATCTTGTGGCCTTATGTCCACCATCTTCAAGCAAGGATCCACCCCCTTGTCTCCCCAGTTGAACTGTCCCAGTATACCAGTGAACTTGTTGAAACCATATCTGTGGTTCCGCCCCCTGCAGAAAGACCTCCAGGGTCTGGGGTGGCCTTGATTTGGTTTGTTCTTGGGATCATATTCACTATTGTCATATACCAACGATTCATCATTTCCCAATGCCTGGCTCCATACAACGTCATTTGATTGGCAATGCCCCTGGCATTCTGGCTTGCTTTTTGTGTGCTTACACATCCCAACTGGCAGGCCGGTTTAAACTTCTTCTGCCAATTCCATGACATAATTGACCAACCATTGTTTCCATCCACTTCTGCCCTGCTCTTCGAGGTGGGCGCTGCAGTGGTTACCCTTTACCAAATGAATATGCAATCAGTAGCCTGCTTTTTGTTGTTTGTTTGGTCACTGGCTGATTACAGGAATAGTATCCACTCTACCTTGGAAAAATTTCTTTATATCAACCAAGCTGCGCGGTTTATACCCTCCCCCTCCCACTAGCCCAAGGGAAGTTCACGTGTTCCTTCCCTGGAGATAGCCAATCAAGTTCTTGACGCCCTCGCTTAGGTGCAAATGTGTTTGGCAATTGCGCTCAATAACGCCTCCATGTTCTCATGCCCAACAGGGGGTCGCATTATTGCACGCTGTGGAAGGGGATGCCCGTCATTGGGTCAGAGGCTTTCTGCACTCTTCCTCACAAGTAGGAGACCCTACTCCACTGATTACTGTCATATCAGCTGCCTTGAAACCCCCTGTGTGTCACACTTGGACCACCTATTCAGATTGCTCGATGCTATGGCTAAAGCCCCTATCTTGGCTTCTTTGATCTCTACCTTCCGTGAACTGGCTCCCACACTGGGCCTCTCTAATGATATGCTTCAGGCAGTCTTTAGATCAGGCTTAGATTCAGTTTCAGCTCATCATGAGGTCTGGTCCACCATAAAAGGAACAGTAGATCAGATATTTGCCACCGCGACTATTATTAATGCCTTCCCCCGTCATGCTTCCTGCTATCAGAAGAGAAATTTTATGATAGGATTACCCAACAAAGATGTGGATGAAGTGTCTACCTTCAAACCAGCAATGGACCCAGTTGCTGATCCTGTTGCAACTTCTGTGTCCGATTTGGCTGACTCTGAATCACCTGTAAATGAATCCTTAAAACCTAGATGGAGGAAGTCAGTTCTATCACCCTTGTACTTCCAATTTTTGCTCCAGAGAAAGCCCCCAAACCTTTCCCCTGATTTGCCAGTTATTTCTTCAGTCACAACAGAATCAGTCAAATCTTCCAGAAACAAAACTTCGCTTATTTCTTATTGCCTATGAAGATTAGTGTCAGTTCTCACCATGTCTCCTTTGAGGCCCCGGTGGATACTGGGGCCGCGGATAACTTCATGAATGTTGAGTTGGCCCAATAATTAGAACTGGACATGGATGTGGGTCCCTCGTTAATGGTGGCTTCTTCAGCCTCCCAGACCTCATATGTCATCCATCGGCCAGTACCTTTTTGGTACACCAGTTTAGCTTCTACAATCGTTTCTTGCTATGCTAAACTTGGTGTTTCTAGTGATCCTAGGAGTGGGATGGTTGCGCTGACAACATGGAAAGATTCACTTGGAGTTTAATATGTTGTCAATTGTCAATGATCAACTGGAGGGTGAATTCCCTCTGATAGACACTACTAAGAAAACACAAGGCTGCAGTTCTATTACTTCCATTGTCACTTCTGTGGGAATACCGGCTGATTTTCCTGAAAGCTTAATATACTATCGAAGTATCTTTAACTCTGGAAAGGCGGATCATCTGCCTCCTCAAACTAGGTTTGAATGTGGATTTTGAACGACCTGGAGTTTGTTAATATCAACTGTCCGTTTTATCCCCATACAGCGGAGGAAGAGATTGCGCTCAACACTTGGTTGGACAATATGCTGAAAAAAGGGAGGCTGTTTGAGGAGACCTTACCAGTCATGTCCCCCACTGTCTTCACCAAAAAAGCTGATGGTTCCCTCCATCCCTGCGTAGATTATGGCCATTTAAACAAAGTAACGGTCTCAATTCCCCACCCCCTGCCTCTGGAGCAGATGATCAGCCAGGTAATCGCCAAATCCCATGTGTTCTCTAAGTTGGATCTAGTGAACACTTTTAGCCAGATTTGAATAATGAAAAGGCAAGAATAGTTAACAGCGATCTGGATAAAGTGAGGTATTTTCCAATTCTGCGTGATGCCCTTTGGGCTGAAGAATGCTTCACTACATTTCAACGTATGATTGACAATGTACTGGGTGACCTCCGGTATACTTGCACAATTGCATATATCAAAAACATTCTGGTTCACTTCCTGACTCCCAAACAACACGCTACTGACTTGGAAGCAGTTGTGGCCGCCTTGCATAAGGCAGGCTTGTTCATCAAGCCTTCCAAGTGGGAGTTCTATAAGGAGGAGGTTACCTTCCCCTGGGTACCTCATCCTTAAAGATGGCTATGCAATCCCCCCAATAAGTTGGACGCTATCCAATAATGGCCAACCCTGACTACCTAGAAACAACTACGGAGCTTCTTGGAAACCATTATTTTCCTAAAGAAACTTTTCCCCACCCCATTCCCAGCTTGCAGCCCCACTCCACCCCCTTACAGGGAAGAATATACCGTTTCACTGGATGCCCATCTTCCAACAAGCGTTTGATTTGATCAAAGAAGTGTTTGTGTCCCCTCCCATTTTGAAACATGCCAATCCCGCCAAGCCATATATCGTTGCATGTGACGCTTAATCAGTAGCAATGGGGGCATTGTTGCTCCAAGATCATGATTGTTTGGAACACCTGGTCGCCTACTTTTCCTGGAAGTTCACTTCTATGGAGCAATCATGGGCCATCTATGACAAGGAGTTGGCAGCTGTAGCATGGTCATTAACTAATTAGAGATACCTGTTACAGGGTGCTCAACATGAGTTAATGGTCCATATGGATCATATGGCTCTCTTGTATTTTTGCAAACCCCAAAAATTGGCGCACTGACAATCCTGAACCTATCAGGACCTGTGCATTTTTAATTCTAAATATGAATTCATAAAAGGTGCGCTCAATGTACTTCTTGATTTTCTCAGCCGCAGCCCCGCCAACTGTTCCTCAGACCCAGAGGAAGTGGATCTCGTTACCATAATTCCTGCCACCCAAATCCTGTCAATTGTCCCCCCTGTCATTTCTTCCATCACTCTGGCTCCCGACGCCCCGCTAGTTGTCAGGTATTAGCCAGTCAAATGGCCTGCCTTGAGGGCATGGAGCTTGCTGAGCAGTTGTCTCACCAGAATCATAAACACTCCCTATACTCATTGGAGGAGGGTCTTATTTATTTTTGGTAACGCGTCTGGGTTCCTCCCTCCTGCAGAACCAAGGTATTCTGGGCACATCACAATCCCCCATGGTCAGCCATCCTAGAAATAAGAAATGTATTGACTTAATTAAGCGGACTTACAATTGGGCAGGTTTGACAAAAGAAGTTCTGGCCTGGATTGCTGACTGCATTACTTGTGCTTGGGCTAAGTCAGACCACTCTGATAGAAACGGTCTTTTACACCCCTTTACAACAGGTAGAGGGTCCATGGACATCGGTGTCCACGGACTTTATTGTCAAACTCCCCTGCTCTAATGGGTTTATGGCGGTGATGGTGGTGGTAGATCGTTTCACTGAATTTTCCCTCTTTATTCCTTGTACTTACACGATTATGTCAGAGGAAACTGCCCGCCTTTTGGTACGCCACGTGTTCTCAATGTTTGGTCTCCCACAGGAGATCATAAGCGAAGGTGGTTCACAGTTCACGGTGCAGTTTTGGAGTGAACTTCTACATATCCTAAAAATATCCCTTTTCATTCGACAACGTATCATCCCCAGTCTGATGGACAGACCGAGCGAGTTAATCAAGTCCTTGTACAGTACCCGCGTTGCTATGTGCAGCTGCAAAGGACTTTTAGGCCAACGACCATCCCCTTGCTCAATCTGTATATAACAATGGGACTCATGCATCCACAGGGTTTTCTCCCTACAAAGCGACGTTGGGTTATAATCCTTCGTTTTTGGTCAGACCTTGCTTACAGCCCGAGGTTCAAGCTGCCGCAGATCACTCTGAACATATTAGATCAGCTCAATCTTTAGTGCGGGAACACCTCACCAAAGCTATTGATGACTACAAGCGGTTCGCGGATCACAAGTGGCTTCCAGGTCATGATCTAACAGTGTGCTCCTACTTATGCTTGATACCCATCGTTTACAAATTCAAGCCCCTTCTCTTAAGTTTGCAAGTAAGCGTTAGGGCCCCCATTTGGTGGAGGAGGTCTTGGGCAATGGTGCGTTCTGGTTGAAGCTTCCAGCTCACTGGAAATAGAACCCCGTCTTCCACATTTCCCAGTTGTCACCCTTCAAGGGTACAGTCCCCATGGAACCTGAAAAATCATCATCAACGATATGGAAGAAGCTGAGGTGGAAAATATCCTGGCATCTCGTAAGTCATGATGTTCCATTAAATATCACATGGCTTGGAAAGGTATCTGGCTATGAGAACAGTTGGGTCAAGGTGTGCTATTGTGCTAACTGTATAGAACTGGTTGAAGTGTTCCACGAATCCCACCCCAATGCTCCCTGCCCTCCCCAAAAAGTCACTATGGTAATGGCAATCAAGTTGCCCAAGGCGCAAAAGAATGTGGCCTTTGTGAAGTTTCCCGGTGGTGGAGCCCTTCCTTTGGAAAAAGGAAAGGGTAATGTAAGTCCTAGGAACATCCCCTGGCCATTGATCAGGCCCTTTTCCCATTCCCGAGTAAGAACGTATTGAAGAGGGTAGCTGTACCACTCGTTACCCAGGCCAACCTCGCCCACGTGGTAGACAAGCGCTGGGTAACAGCTCTTCCACTTTGGATCCCTCGCCCGGTGCCCACACTCACCTCAGAAGAACTACTAAAGTTAATCACTGAAATCTGCGCTGAGATCAATGATATGAAATTGATCAGCCCAAAATCAAGTGGGAGTCAGCATGATGTTCAGATTCCATATAGGCAGAAAAGGATGAAGACTGATCCATCAGCTGGAATTGCTGACAGTTTCAATTCAGCCAATACTATGATCAAAAATATCAACCCCCTCAAAATTGTCAGGGATTAACCCCAATGGGCAGGTAAAAGCATCAGACACCATTGATGAGGGTTTGAAGCTCCCTTCCAGCAAACTGAGTGTTGTGGCCAATGCAACCCTTTTGACTGAACAAATGTCCCAGCGACTGGCATAGGCAAGTTGGGTGTCCTGAACCTGTTCCCAACCAAATGAGACCGCCCCTACTTGGGGTGGCCTTGGGGATTCCCACTGCTCGTTGAGCCAAATGCTGTCACGCCAACCATCGAAAATGTAGCCAAGCCTCTGTTTGAACATTTGAGTTCAAACCAACAGTGACTCGGCCTGCTGCCAAACTCTTTAATGTCAGTTCCCAGTGTACTTATCCGCCCCTTTCCCGAATAATTTGCTGGTTAGGTCAAAATTTGAGGTCTTGAGCCCAGCTTGTCCCCGCATCAATTGACCACTATTTAATCAGTTACATTGTACTGAGAAAATGGTTGGTCGATTTTCTTCCTTTTCCTTAGCAATAAAATTTTGCCTCAAAAAACCAATCAATTTTGATTTTATTGATTTCCTTCTGGCCGCATTCCCAATGGATTTTCCCTGGTGGCCTGTCAGTCTGTACACCAGATGGGCTCTACTGGTACTCATGGTCACTATGGCCACCGCCGTCATAGATTGGATTCAGCGAGCTATATACATCTGGAAATTTAACCCTGTTATTATGAACTTTTTATTTTTTTATTTATTGCGGGAAAGGCCGACCATGGGATGAACACTTCCAAATATGACTCAGAAGAACAAAACTTAGTACCAGGGGAGGCACCCCAGAGAAGCGATGCTATCTCTTCTTGCCAGCGGGGACGCCACTATGGGGAGGGGGAGGGATCGTGTGGAGGGGCCATAGCCACTACTGAACACGTGTGGAAGAAGAAGTCTGATTTGATGAACCAGACTGGGAACCAGGAGGAGACCAGCTGTCGGCGACGCAGTGGGAGGTATCTAAACGTCCACGCTTGAAAGTGATCCACCAAATGAGACCGGAATCTGTGGACATCTTCAGGGAGGGTGGGGGTGGAGCCTGCGATGGCATCTAAGACAATGGCGTGGATGGTCCACATGGCGATTGCAACCACCAAAGCATGGAGGGAGGGTAGAAGGGAGGAGGCCATTGTAGAGCAAACATATCTCTCAACAGACTGAAGGGATGCATTTGATCCTGGCCCAGCAGACGTTAAACTTCGCACCATATCACTTTAGAGGTAGGGCACTTTTCCAGGCGGTGGAACAGCGTTCCATACTGGCCACACACGGCACAGGATGAGTGTAAAGCGTTAGAGCGCTCAGCTTTACAATACACCCGCCTCAGGCAGTGCCACACATGGGAGCGGACTTGAGGCTGCAACAGAGGATGGTGTACGTATTTCCAGATAGTTTTTTGGGTCTCAATGGAGTAAGGGATGTCCATCATGTCCAGGTAGTCCACCCTGGATAGAACTTGGGGTCGAATGGGGATCACGCCATCATGGATGGGTAGCCCCTGTACCTCTTGTGTGAACTGAAGTGAGGGGCGGCCTCTTCGGGTTGTATGTCTGCTAATACGAATTCTCCACTCAGCGCTCTGCATGGAGATTAGAATTCGTTTGAAGTGGGTTTTAGTCCCGTGAGGACCTGTGGCCGATGTGTGTGATGCGAGGTATTTCATAAGGGAGTGGGGGTTCAATGAATTGTTGAGGCCCAAAGCGCGGGAGAAGTTAGAGTGGGCTGCGCGGGACCAGTGTTGGGAGGGGAGTGTAGGGCGGTGACGGCCGCAATCCTGGTGCCCAGGATCTTGGCAGCATGGGCTTTGAAGTCAAGCAGGCCCATGCCACCATGATGATGAGGGCCAAACATGACCTCTAGCCGTACTGATGGAGGGCGGCCTGACCAAAGCCATCCTTGCACCAAAGGCATACAAGGATTTGAAGAAGCTTGGGGAAAAGGGGATGGCGTGGGCTCCAAACCAGTTTTTGGAGAGGAGCATAGAGTTGGCCATAATGACCCTGCCAGTAAGGGAATTAGGGTGGGCTCTGAGGGAGGTGATGTGCTTCGTCACGTTGCTAAAATATGACTCTCCATTACTGTTGATGCATATCCGCCTGCCTCCATACACACGCGCAGATGGCGTACCGGTCCTATGGTAGGATGTGGCACAAAGGGGAGCACCAGTGGGGCGGTGTGTGTTGAGTGAGTGGGGGGAGGACGTGGGCGAGCAGATGGGCCGGGTTAGGAACTAATTGCTGGGGTCCAGCCATTCTGAAATTGACCAAGGAGGATGATTTTGGTTTTGGAAGCGTTCAGTGCCGCGTTGCTTACCCAGGAATACTCCTGGATGAGAGCTTCAAGCGCGCGTGCATCTTGATTATTAGACACCCCAACCACACAATCATCTGCAAACGCCATTATCTTGACTGGGGCTTGGCCTGGCACATGGACCCCAGTGAGTTGGGCATTCACATTTCGCAGTAGTGGATCAAGGCTGAAGTTGTATAAGAGTGGGCTGAGGGGGTCCCCTTGCGCAAGCCCCTTTGAGGGTGGACTAGTTTCATTAGGAAGCCAGGGCCACGTACTGCCATTGTTGCAGATTCCGTGAGCAGCATTGCCCAGTTTATGAAGCGAGGGGGTAAGCGGAACTGATGGAGGCAGGCCCTGAGGTATTCCCAGTTTACTCTATCATAGGCCTTCTGTTGGTCCAAGAATACAAGTGCCCCAGAGGCTGTGGACTGGCATGCGCCAGCCACAGAGTGCATGTTATCCCAAATCGACCTTCTGGAGATGAAACCGAATTGTTCTGGGGAGATGGTGGCAGATGCTACAGTCCCTAACCGGTTAGCCATGATTTTTGTTAAAATTTTAGTGTCTGTGTTTGTTAGAAAATGGGGCGCCAGTTGGCTAAGTCTAGCTTATCCCCTTTCTTGAAGAGTGTGACGGTAAAGGCCTCATGTCCTCCCGGTAGGAGGCGCGTTTCCAACAGGCTTTGGTTAAGTGAGGCTAGCAGCAATGGGGATATATATTTGAAATACTTTTTGTAGAACTCATATGGAATACCATCTGGGCCTGGGCATTTTCGGTTTGGCGCACCACAAATGGCTGTCCATAATTTAGTCAGAGTAATCAAAGTCATTATTTCTGGGTATTGGAAAAGGGTGCGGATGTGGGCTCAGTTGAGAAATTCCGCCACTTCGGCTGGCTGAATTGGATCAGATTGGTACAACTCGGAGTAATACTTTTATGTTTCAAATAACACTTCAGCTGGCATATCCGCAATGGAATCATCTGATCTTCACACCTGTGTGCAGGCCACGCTCTGGCATGGTGCAAATTTTTTTAAAGAAATGTGCGGTGTATTTGTCACCTTTTGTGATGCGTGTGGCCCTGTACTGAACACAAACCTAATATTTTGTGTTGTCTTTTGAGTGCATTGAGGTGGGCGGCTGCCTCTGACCACTTCCGGCCCCATGCAGAGCTGTATCCTGTAGCTGAGATGTTTAACTCCAGGTGTGCCAACTCTGCCAGAGCGCGCAAAATGACAGCCGATGTGGCTCATGAGCATCTGGAGGAGAGGTGGCGAGAGTGGCGGATGGTATCATCTTTGAAAGTTGCCCATGTGGAAATGGGGTCTGCGCAAAACGGTGCGACAAACTTTTTTGCCAAAGTTGCTGCTTCCACCCACGTAAAAATCCTGGTGATGTGAGCTTGGAGGAGCGGATTTTGCACCAATGTGGGGCCTTAGCAGCTGTGACAGGTAGGTGGTAGGTTAGCGAGACCTGTCGATGGTCAGAGAATTCCATTTTTGTTGTTTTTATTTGGGAGATGTGGAAATAGAATTTTGCCGGCATTAGGATAAGGTTGATGCGGGTCATGGACCTTAGTTGTCCGTTGTGGACGTGGGGACGCGTCATGTTTTCAAGCAGTGGGGCTTGCCACAGCAGTGCATCTATTAACCTGAGGGTGGCCTTTAGAACGCGCAGTTCTACGTGATCCTGTGGGGCGTGGGGTGAGGAAGGCCACTGGTCCATTGGTGTTTAGCCAACAGTTCATGTCGCTGACTAGGAAAGAGTTTGGGGGTAGCGGGAGGGATTTGACCAATGAGAAAATTCCTGATGCTTGCATGCACCGTTTGGGGCGTAGATGTTGATTGCATGAGCTACGTCAGCCCACGAGAAAGTGACAATGAGAAATTAGCCATTTAGGAATGTTTCTGAAGATAAAAGTTTGAAAAAATTATTTTTCTGAATTAACACCCCACAGTGCTTCAACCAAAAGGATAGGGATGGGAGGAGCATTTTTTTCCAAGCTTCCTCGGAACCTCGTGGACAGTGGGACTCCTAGATGGCTAGGATATGCACGGGTAAATTTTGTTGTAAAAAACTCAGTTTCCTAGCCCTGGAAGGGAGGCCTTGAGTCTGACGATGTTCAACATCCCTACTGTTAAGGTTTCCCCCATCGCACCTTAGGTGCAAGGGGTGGGCACCTGGGCCCACCAGCCTCCTCTAGAACCCATGGGCCTTCACAGCAGCGCGGGTGTTAGCAGCAACGCTATCAGGGTTTTTGTTAAACCTTTGTGGAAAGAGTTGCATTGGCTTTAGCCTTCAATATTTTGTTTCCCCAACATCAGACAAAATTTTTGCGGTGCAGATGAGTTTGGCGCACCATTGAGCTGGTCAAAAAAATTTTTCAGTTGGGATGGGTCCCAAGTCGGTTTCAACTGGAGCTTGGGTGCAATGATTGGGTGAGATTGAATCCCCATCGGATCCTCAGATTGAGTGGCCCACTTGGCATGGGCTTCCCAATCTGATTGGTTGATGGATTCCCAAGTTACTTCCGCCATGAAGGTTTCCATGTCCTCCTGGCGTTGTGAGTGTGGGATAGCGGTGGTGGCTTTGGCCGCTTCCTTGGCCATGGCCCTGCAGGCCTGCTTGGCCTTCTTCCATTCTTGTGGGGAGATAGGCTTTACCAGGAGGTAGCAGCCTTGTGCTCCCCACGGGAAAGCCTCTTTGGTGCTTGCAGTTAGTTTGTAGTGCGCCTCTCCGCTGGCCATGGCTGCCAAGGGGTGCTCTTAGAATGTGACACTCTCCTTGGTGGGGCATGCATGCGCCTTATGGCCGAACGTGTCACAGTGGGTGCAAACGGGGGGCGCACTGTCCATGGTCACCCGCAATGGGTGGGTGGTATGCCCTGCGATATCAATAAAAGTGGAGTGCGGGATCTGGGTTAGGTCCTTCATGATCTCCTCAGTTGGGGTCAGGACTGCAATGGCTTTGCCAGTGCACAGGTGGGGCATCAGTGTGAAGCGTTGCATTTTGAAAGATTGTATTTCACCATATATGGCGAGACCATCTTTCAGGTGTTGTTCCAAAATGTCACGTTTTACCATAGTAGGCAAAAAGTCAAACGTGAGGAAAATTTGGTTTGATTTTGTCCATCTGGTGCATTTGGTTTTGATGACCCATTGCCCTTCAGGGAGGTTGACCACTACGCGCACCACCGCAGCCTCATCTGCTGCCTCTTTGCTTTCAAAACCTAGGTCCAGCCAACCATGTGACATGGAGTGAGGTGTGACGTACACCACGGTCGAGAAAATTGTGTGCACATCTTCACAAAATTTTTCCCATAAGGCCGTTTGTTGGATGTCCAGAAACACGCGGACTCCAAATTCCACCGACGAAAGTGGCTGGGAGTGTGGCTTGTTGATGTACTGGTTGCATCGTGCTTGCCATGCGAGTATCTCTGGGGAAATAGTGACCGCCAGTTTTTTAAAATTTTTGTCTATTCCGCCGGTTTCTCTGGGGCATTTTCAATCGTTGAAGGCCACGGGCCTTCCACCTGCTCCTCTTACCTTACTTGACCAACTGCTCCCTGACATGGGCGCAGACTAATCTCCTCTGTGAGATTATCAAACTAGATTCAGTCTTGAAATGAATAGGTTGCAAAAGTGATTGCAACGAGAAAGAAAAGTCCTGTTGTTATGAACTTTCATCAACAATATACTGGAATCTTGTGGCCTTATGTCTACCATCTTCAAGAAAGGATCTACCCCCTTGTCTCCCCAGTTGAACTGGCCCAGTATACCAGTGAACTTGTTGAAACCATATCTGTGGTTCCGCCTCCTGCAGAAAGACCTCCAGGGTCTGGGGCGGCCTTGATTTGGTTAGTTCTCAGATCATATTCATTATTGTCATACACCAACAATTCGTCATTTCCCAATGCCTGGCTCCATACAATGTCATTTGATCAGCAATGCCCCTAGCATTCTGGCTTTCTTTTTAAGGGTGCTTACGCATCCTGAATGCAGTCTGCTCTAAAATTCTTCTGCCATTTCCATGACAATGAGTCAATGCCCATGATACAGCTGTCAATTCCTTATCATAAATGGCCCATTATTGTTCAGTTGAAGAAAACTTCCTGGAAAAGTAGGCAACTGGATGTTCTAAGCCATCATGCTCTTAGAGCAGAACTGCCCCAACTGCTACTGCTGAAGCATCACAAGTGACAATATATGGTTTGGAGGGGTCTGAGTGTTTTAGAATAGGTGTTGAAAAAATACTTCTAGTAATGATTTGAATGCCTGCTGGCATTTGGGGTCCAACGGAAAGGCACGTTTTTACCTGTGAGGGGGTGGAGCAAAGTAGATAACTGGGAAAGGGCCGGGGAGAATTTCTTTAGGATGATAATTGTACCCAAGAAACTCCATAATTGTTTCTGAATTGTTGGAGTCAGCCACTCGCAGATGGCATCTAACTTGTTAGGAGGAGCCACATAACCATCTTTTAAGACCAGGTTCCCAAGAAAGGTAACTTCCTCCTTATAAAACTTGCATTTTGAATGCTTGAAGAACAGGCCCGCCTTGTGCAAAGCATCCATGACCGCTTCTAAGTCTTTAGCATGTTGTTTAGGAGTTGGGGAATGAACAAGAAATCATCAATATATGCAACCGCGCATATAAACTGGAGGTCACTCAGCACACTATTGATTATTCTTTGAAAGGTGGCTGGCGTGTTCTTCAGCCCAGAGGGCATTACGCAGAACTGAAAGATATCTTAATTGGTATGAATCGCAGTAAGCCATTCTTGACCTTCCATTACTCTTATTTGGTTAAAAGCATTGACGAGATCAAGCTTGGAGAACATGCTATTGTCAGAATTTGAGATAACAGCTGAATCAAATTCCCCACTTCTGGATTAGGCCATACCAAATTGCTCGTTGAAACAAACTTGATAAACTAATTTTAAGATCCTCCCCCTATTCATGAGTCACGTGGGGTGGCGTTTCCACCCATTTGGTCAGGTAGGCGAAACAAATAATTGAGGATGCCCATAAGGAGGCAATTTTAGAATATCAGTAAAGATCCTGAACAGATGAGGCCCTGATGATCCCTGAGGCACCGAGTCCCAATGCACCCTATAAATATCGACCCTTTTGACTTAATAAAGCATTCAGTATTCTAACCCATTTTTCCGTTTCCTTCAAAGTGCTCTTTCCAACTTTCCAGCTTCAAGCCACCTATGAACCTCGGCGCCATTCTAGAGAACTGTAGCGCTGACAAAAGTGGTGCTCACTAAAGGGGCTCTGAGCTGTCCTAAGTTAAAAATATCTATAACAAAAATGGAAAATACTAGCAGCCCTGAAGAACAATCAACTGGTCAGTTGAGAAGCGTTACTCAATGGGTTAGTACCTCGCAATATACAACGCCACCCTCGCAGCCTGAGAGGCTAAAATCTTGGGCCACCTTCCAACTCTCACTACCCTCCCTTGATGGGAGCCAATACCAACTCAAGTAAAAAAGCCTTAATGATGTCGTCCAACAACTGATAAATGACATCTACCCCATGGACGCCCGCTCCAGTCACTCCTGTGTCTCTTCCATACCTTCTACAATGCGGGACCTCTATGACTCAGCTGCACTACCAGCAGGGAAACTTGCCCCAGGGCCTGAATGCTACCTTCATAACTTTGTCCACCCAGTTATCCAACACCTACTTCAGCTAGTCGGGTTACACCATCAGGAGGTCTCCTGACAACTGGGACTCACCCAGAATTTACACTCATACATCATTAATTTCTATGATGCTGCCTCCTCCTTTGTGCCTGACAAACGTGAAGCCATTAAAGATAACCAGCGATTATTAAATGAGATCTAAGATCAAATTTATAATGTTAGCGAAATCTCTGACTACCTTGAGGATCAGCTACGTCAAAATGCTAAGCTACTTGAGGCGACTTAGAATCAAAGTCTCCTCCAAGTTGAAGAACTGGTACAATCCCTGAAAATGCACTACCAAGAACTGGCCTCTCATGACTACCCCTCCATGTGTGCAGGGCCAGAAGGACCTAGGGGGCCTGAAGGCCCTGAAGGGCGTCCAGGGCCAGCAGGACCAGAAGGACCCCGCGGACCTCAAGGGCCCCCAGGCCCTTCAACATCAGGCGAACCCAAAGACCCATGGCAAAGGGATGTGATAATAGCCCTGGCTGCCTTACATAAGCAAATCCAAAATGTGGCGCTGGGGTGCAAAATCCGATAGAATGGAGTTTCCCTCAACCCCAGGGTCTTTATCAAGGCATTGTCAGATGAAATGGATAACTTCAGTGCCTTTACTAAGCTTACAGACGCTCATATCTCCCATCTTGAACAAACTTGTCGAGGGTTTGAAACCCATTTGACCACCCTTGAAGACCAGCTTCACCTTCAGAGCACCAAGATCCAATCCCTAAAGGAGCAGGTTGAAATAAGGCTTCTGCTTCCACCCTCAGCCGAAATTGGGAATACATCCAAGAGGACTTAGAAGGCTTGTGGCGATGGCTGGATCAGCAGGCTCCCTGAGATTTTGTGGAAACTGAGATCTTGGAGCCGGTACCCATCCTCAGCGTTAACACCCCTTCCACTCATATAATAGCTAACTTTAGTCTAGTTTTAAGGAAAGGTTCACCCCTGGACGAGAAAGAATCTCCTCCTTCCTGTACGCCTATGAGAGTTCCATGGAGGATGCCACCAATTAGCATAAGGTGAAGCATATCCACTTTTTCCTAGACAGCACCGCCCAGAAGATCATGACCCCCATTTGAAGGAGTGTAAAACCTTGGAACAGGTCTGTACAGCCTTGATCAAAGAGTTTGGCAGCAATCAAACTCTGGCCAGCCAAAAGCAAGCGTTCATGGGCATCCAACTGATTAAAGGGGAAAACCCCATGGAGTTTGCCAACCATTATTATGCCCAAACACAACCCCTTGGTAATACAAATTGTATCACCCTGGACAACGGCATCACCGCCGTCATTTCTGCCTTAGGATCTTATCAGGAGGTTCAAATGCATTTGATCTGACAGAAGAATGGGTTTAATTGTATTCAGTAGAACAAGGAAGCACTCAACGAGATCACTGCCTTGACTCTACACTTTAAGGATACATCTACAGGCCATATTAACCGACCTGGGTCCATGTGGTTGAAAACCAGAAGAATTCACAACCTTGACGCACCTAATGTAATGGTTTCATATATAGTGCTCAGGTCTTCTGGAAACAACTTGCCGATGAGGTGGGAAAAGGCCGTCAGCATGAAGGACGAGGCGCTTCATGCTGACACCCTACCCAGCCTCAAGTATCCTCCTTAAATGAACCTGAAACTGTCATACCAGAAGAAGGAGTTTCGGTATCTGATGAAAATAAAGAAGTTGATACTGCTTAATCTTCTTATGATTCTCCCATGTTCCTCACGTTATTGCCCCAATTTGGAAGTCTAGTTACCTGAGTCACCATCCAGGTCCACAATATTCCAGTCATCACCATAGTTGATAGTGGCTCCCTATGAACGTCATATCTTCCAAGTTGATGAAACGGGGCGAGATTGCTCCAGACCTGCTCCACTACATGGAATAGGGCATGGCCAGCCCACAGTGTACCTGATCTATAGGATCCTATTCCTCTCTGCCATTACAGTTTAAAAAGCTTGCTGTGAACACCCCCACGGTTGCATTAGACAACCCCAGTTATGAACTGCTCCTCAGGACTCAGTTCCTTCGAGATTATTTGGTGGTGCTCCATTACAATGGCAGCTTCTCTCCCTACTAGGGCATTGGGTCCCTCTGATCTTCGAAACTTCTTATGACTCTAAGATGGAGGTCAAAGCCCAAGCCTGTCTACTGGAGAATGAGGACCAAATCAATAGGCTCAAGTATCATATCAGGGGCTCTCAAATCTGACTACCCCCTCCTGCTGTTGAAGGACAGGAAGGCATGCTGATATACTTATCCAGGGCGACTACAGTACCCCAAAGTCCTAAGTCATTGCTGACAATAGGTTTCATGTTAACATTACCTTGGGATACCTATTGGAAATCTGAGGCCATGGCAATCCCTCTCCTAAAGAAGTGCTGACCTGCCCCTGGATCCTTTATCCAGCGTATGCTGGATCTATATCTGTGTTGCTAGCCAAGCGTACTGACAAACCCAAAGTCGTAGGTTCAAACAGTCCCACCGCTTATGTCCGCCTTTTACCAATAGGGGCAATAGAAGATGTTTGAAGCTTTGGGGACTTGAGGGATTTTGGCTTCGTTTCTCCACCCTTGGTAAGTCTGGTCAATGCTAATATTGGGAAGGACCTCTCAGACGAGCAGCGACACAAGGTCCAGGAGTTGTTGGAGGAATATTCAGACCTATTTTCAACCTCGACCTATGATTTCAGAAGTATGAGAGGAGTCCTCCACCACATGGAAACCAAGGGATGCTCCCTCTTTTTGATCCCAGACTTACTGAAAAATCAAGGTCAAAGAGGCCCAGGTGATGGTGGAACTTAAACAGCTACTCAACGCTGGGCTCCTGGTGCCATCGCGCAGCCCTTGGGCTTCCACTCTTCTGCTGTTTTGAAAGAAAGATGGAAGACACCGGGTGGTGATGGATTATTGATGACTTAACTCCATCACCAAGAAGGACAGTTATCCTCTGCCCTGAATTGACGATTCTCTCCGCCTGCTTGACAGTTCCTAGTACTTTTTGGCCATGGACCTTGCCAGCAGCTATTGGCAGATTAAGCTTTCCCCTGAAGACTGAGCCAAGTGTGCTTTCATCGCCAACGAGGAGCTATTTGAGCCTACCCAGATTCCCCAAGGCCTTTGTAACGCCCCAGCCACTTTCCAGCGTGTCATGGATGGGATACTTGGGGACTTGAAGCTCTCATGCGTCCTCGTCACCTGGATGACATCACCAACTTCTCAAGGACCTTTAATGGACATATGGAGAATCTCAAGGAAGTCTCTGGACAGCTTAGGAAGGCCTCTGTCAAGCTCATGCTTTCAAAGTGCTCCTTCTTCCAGTCTGAGCTAGAGTTTCTAGGACATAAAGTCTCCAAGTGTGGTATCCAACCTATACCTAACAAAGTCGACACCATAGAGAAAATGTCGCGCCCCCAAAGCATATGAGATATCCAAGTCTTTCTTAGCATGGTGGGCTATTACTGTCAGTTTATCCATGGTTTACCAACCTAGCTGAGCCACTGTTCTACCTCATACAGAAGAATGTACCATTCAAGTGGTGACTTAAACAGGAGCAGGCTTTTAATGCATTATGTACAGCTCTATGTACTAAAATAATTCTAGCTCACCCTTGCTTCGACCAACCATTTTGTTGTTCATAGATGCAAGCAACATCGCCGTCAGGGCTATCTTGCCCCAACATGATGAAAACCAGGTCGACCACCCCATGTCCTAATTTAGTAAGATGCTAAGTAAAAATGAGCGGAACTACAGTGTCACCGAGAGGGAATGTCTAGCCATCCTACTAGCCATCAAACATTTTCAGCCTTACCTCTATGGTACCCATTTTAATATTATTACAGACCATTCCTCACTACGGTGACTTGAACAAATGAAAACCCAGATGGTCAGCTGGCCAGGTGAGCTCTACGACTGAAAAGCTATGATTTCACCATCATCCAGTGTGCAGGCACAATTCACCAGAATGATGATGGTCTCTCTTGGATGACGGTGCTAGACGTCTTGACCCCCAAGGAAGATCGGCCATATGACCTGATAGGACAGCCCAAGCAATGGGAATTGGAACAACTGAGGTTCAGCCAAACTCTGCGGAATGACTTGAGACACGCAAATCAAGGAAAGGATACTCTACAAGAGGGCCAACAAGAAGTGGCCCCATATATCCGCCCCTCCTCTCAAACTGATGTCATCCTGGAGGGCCATTCAACTGTGGGACACGGAATAGTTGAGAAGACTCATGAATGGCTGAAGTCACGATGCTACTGGGACCAAATGGTAGAAACCATTCAAGAGGTCTTGGAGGCTTGTATGACCTTCCAATCCCACAACTGAGCCAACCCCTTAATTTCAACACTCAGTTATTGCCCCAACCAGGCCCTCCAATGTCATTAGCATTGACATGGTGGGTCCCCTTCCCACAGGATAGCATGGCCACAAGTATATTATCTTGGCGGTGGACCACTTAACTAAGTGGATCTAGGCGATTTCAGTTCCCGCTGCCAATTCCAAGGCCACAGCTCTCTTCCTTGTTCATTCCATTTTCACCCAGCATGGGTATCCCCAGACCTTAATTTTGGACAACGGATTGAACTTCACCTCTCAGGTAGTACAAGAACTAACGTCGTTATTTGGCACTACCCGAAGTTTTGCTGCCCCTTACCACCCATCTACTAATGAGGCGGTAGAACGCTCTAATGGAACTATTATTTCCATCCTATGGAAGCTGGCCAACTCAGTTCCTGCCCATTGGAACCATTGTCTACCCAGCGCCTTGCTTGCCTACAGGGGTGGGCTATCATCGAGTCATCAAGATGTCCCCATTCAAAGCCCTATATGGGCAGTAACCTCAGCTATCAAGTAGCATCCAGCCACTGCTTGAAGCCTCCACACCTGAGAACTCCAAATTAACTATGAGAGCCTCAGCTGATGAAATTATCTGGCTTCAAGCCAAAGCCACTCAAGGCATTATTACCACCACTGGAAGAGAGACATCCCAATTTAATCTCAGACAACCCTCCTTAACAGTTTTAATTAGGTGACCTCATTCTCTTTTATCACCATTGACCTGGAGGCTGACACAATAAGCTAGTCGTACTGTGGTCTGGGTCATGAAGGCATTCATAGGTTGAAGTCTGAGTACTCCATTTGTCAAATTCCAAGAATTTATCACTTGGAAATTAATATCCTGAATGTCTATTCAGGCTGAAGTTCTGATGTTAGATCCTCGATAGTGCCTGTAGCTTATGGGATTCAGATCATCTATTAACTCACTAGGCCTATTAAATTTGCCTCGACTCTTCTGGACAATTTTTGGCATAATTTTTTTTGTAATTGGGAACTATGTCCGAGGCAGAATTAAATACAAACTGAGGATTCTGTTCTTCACGTTTTTCAACACTTCTCCACAGTTGGGATTTGGGATAAAAAACCAGGAAAAGATAAAATAAATACAACTTTTATTTAAGCTATTTATTAGATAATGGTCATTAGGCAAGGTTCCAGTATTATTACCTGTAGGGCATCTCCTGGCCACATTCCAGCACAAAAATTTCAACAGCTATTTTGCCACTCATCTCAGCCTACAACTGAAACTTTTTCCTAGGTTCATTAGTGGCAAATTACTCTCAAAATTGGGAGGATTTCAGGTACTAAAATTGCAATAAAAAAATTTTCTTTCTCGTTGCAAACACTTTTGCAATCTATTCAATTCAAGACTAAATCTAGTTTGATAATCTCATAGAGGAGATTAGTCTGCGCCCATGTCTGGGAGCAGTTGGGCAAGCAAGGCAAGAGGAGCAGGCGGAAGGCCCGCAGCCTCTAACGTTCAAAAATGCCCCAGAGAATCTGGTGGAATAGAAAAAAATCTAAAAAAACTGGCGGTCACAATTTCCCCGGAGATACTTGCGTGGCAAGCATGATGCAACCAGTACATCAACACGTCACACTCCCAGCCACTTTCATCGGTGGAATTTGGAGTCCGTGTGTATCTGGACATCCAAAAAATGGCCTTATGGGAAAAATTTTGTGAAGATATACACAAAATTTTCCTGACCATGAAGTACGTTGCACCTCACTCCATGTCGCATGGTTGGCTGGACCTAGGTTTCAAAAGCAAAATAGCAGCAGATGAGGCTGCAGCGGTGCGCATAGTGGTTGACCTCCCCAAAGGGCAATGGGTCATCAAAACCAAATGCACCAGATGGACAAATCCAAACCAAATTTTTCTCACGTTTGACTTTTTGCCTACTACAGTAATATGTGACATTTTGGAACAACACCTGAAAGATGGTCTCGCCATATATGGCGAAATACAATCTTTCAAAATGCAACGTTTCACGCTGATGCTACACCTGTGCACCGGCAAAGCCATCGCAGTTCTGACCCCAACTGAGGAGATCGTGAAGGACCTAACCCAGATCCCACACTCCACCTTTATTGATATCGCAGGGCATACCACCCACCCATTCTGGGTAACCATGGACAGCGCGCCCCCCATTTGCACCCACTGTGACGCGTTCGGCCATAAGGCACATGCATGCCCCATCAAGGAGGGCGTCACATTCCAAGAGCACCCCTTGGCGGCCATGGCCAGCGGAGAGGCGCACTATGAACCCACCGCAAGCACCAAGGAGGCTTTCCCGTGGGGAGCACAAGGCTGCTACCTATTGGTAAAGCCCATCTCCCTGCAGGAGCGGAAAGAAGGCCAAGCAGGCCCATAGGGCCGCGGCCAAGGAAGCGGCCAAGGCCACCACCACCATCCCACACTCACAAGCCAGGAGGACATGGAGACCTTCACGGCAGAAGCAACTTGGGAATCCAACACCCAATCAGATTGGGAGGCCCATGCCGAGCGGGCCACTCAATCTGAGGATCTGATGGGAGATTTGATCTCACCCAATTGCTGCACCCAAGCTCTGATCAAAACCGACTTGGGACCTATCCCAACCAAAAAAATTTTTGCCCCGCTCGACGGTGCACTGAACTTATCTGCACCACAAAAAATTCGTCCGACGTCAGGAAAACAAAAAGCGAAGGTCAAAGCCAACGCGACTCTTTCTGAAAAAATTAACAAAAACTCCAATAGCGTTGCTGCTAACACCCACGTTGCTGTGAAATCCCATGGGGACTTGGAAGAGGCTGGTGGGCCTGGGGGCCCACCCCCTCACACCTAAGGTGTGAGGGGGGAAACCTTCACTCTAGGGATGCTGAATATCGCCAGACTCAAGGCCTCCCCATCCTGGGATAGGAAACTGATTTTTTTCAAAGCAATTTACCCATGGATATCCTGGCCATCCAGGAGTCCCACTGTCCACGAGGTTCCAAGGAAGCTTGGAAAACAATGCTCCAACCATCCCTATCCTTTTTGTCGAAGCATTGTGGGGTGCTAATTCAGAAAAACATTTTTTCAAATTTACATTCTCAGAAACATTCCTAAATGGCCGAGTGCTTGTTGTCACCTTCTCGTGGGCTGACGTTGCACACACATTCAACAACATTTACACCCCAAATGGTGTACACGAGCGTCAGGAATTTTTCTCGTCAGTCAAATCCCACCCACTACCCCCCAATTCTTTCCTAGTTGGCGACATGAACTGTTGGCTAACCTCACCAACGGACCGGTGGCCGCCCTCACCCCATGCCCCACAGGGTCACGTAGAACTACGCGTTCTAAAAGCCACCCTTGGGTTAATGGATGCGCTGCCATGACATGCCCCACTTCTCAAAAACATGATGCATCCCCACATCCACAACGGCAAATTAAGGTCCAGGACCCGCATCAACTTATTCTAATGCTGGCGAAATTCCAACCCCACATCTCCCACTTCAAAACAATGAAAATGGAACTCTCCAACCACTGACTGGTCTCAATAACATACCACTTACCTGTCACAGTTGCAAAGGCCCCACATTGGTACAAAATCCGCCCCCCCGAGCTCGCGTCACCAGGATTTTCTACGTGGGTAGAAGAGGCAACTTTGCCAAAATTGTTTGTTGCACCATTTTGCATGGACCCCATTTCCACATGGGCAACTTTCAAAGAAGACACCATCCGCCACTATCGCCATCTCTCCTCCAGATGCTCACGAGCCACATCGGCGGTTATCTCATGCGCGCTGGTGGAATTGGCCCACTTGGAGTCCAACATTCCAGCCACAGGATATAGCCCTGCATGGGGCTGGAAGTGGGCGGAGGCAGCCATCCACCTCAACGCACTCAAAAAACAACACAAACATCGGGTTTGTGTTCAGTACAGGGTCACATGCATCACAAAAGGCGACAAGTGCACCGCACATTTCTTTAAGAAAAATTTTGCACCACACCAGAGCGTGGCCTGCACACAGGTGTGAAGATCAGATAATTCCATTGCGGATACACTGGCCAAAGTGGCAATCAAAATGCAAAGATATTACTCTGAGTTATACCGAGCTGAACTAATTCAGCTGGCTGAAATGGCAGAATTTCTCGACTGAGCTCATATCCACACCATTTTCTGATACCCAGAAATAATGAATTTAATTACTCCAAACAAATTATGGACAGCCATTCGCGGTGCGCTAAACTGAAAATGCCCAGGTCCAGATGGCATTCCATATGAGTTCTACAAAAATATTTCAAATATATATCCCCATTGCTGCTAGCCTCACTCAACCAAAGCCTGTTGGAAATGCGCCTCCTACCAGGAGGACAGGAGACCTTTACTGTCACACTCTTCAAGAAAGGGGATAAGCTAGATTTATCCAACTGGCACCCCATTTCTCTAACAAACAAAGACACTAAAATTTTAACCAATATCATGGCTAACCGTTTAGGGACTGTAGCATCTGCCACCATCTCCCCAGAAAAATTTGGTTTTATCCCCAGAAGGTTGATTTGGGATAAAGTGCACTCTGTGGCTAATGTGTGTCAGTCTACAGCCTCTGGGGCACTTGTATTCTTGGACCAACAAAAGGCCTATGATAGAGTGAACTGGGAATACCTAAGGGCCTGCCTCCATCAATTCCGCCTACCCCCCGCTTCATAAACTGGGTGATGCTGCTCACGGAATCTGCAACAATGGCAGTGCGTGGCCCAGGCTTCCTAACGGAAGTAGTCCGCCCTCAAAGGGGCCTGCGACAAGGGGACCCCCTCAGCCCACTTTTATACAACTTCAGCCTTGACCCACTACTGCGAAATGTGAACGTTCACCTCACTGGGGTCCATGTGCCAGGCTACACCCCAGTCAAGATGATGGCATTTGCAGATGATTGCGTGGTGGGGGTGTCTAATAACAAAGATGCACGCGCGCTTGAAGCCCTCATCCAGGAATATTCCCAGGTAAGCAACGCGGCACTGAATGCCTCCAAAACTGAAATCATCCTCCTTGGTCGGTTTCAGAACTGCTGGGCCCCAGCAAGTAGTTCCCAACCCGGCCCATCTGCTCGCCCAGATCCACGCCTTACTAACTCAACACACACCGCTCCACTGGTGCTCCCCTTTGTGCCACGTCCTACCATAGGACCGGTACGCTATCTGGGCGTGTGGATGGAGGCAGGCGGATATGCGTCAGCAGTAATGGACTGCCGTATACTGGACAACGTGACGAAGAGAATCGCCTCTCTCAGAGCCCACCCTACTACTCTCATTGGCAGGGTTGTTCTTGCCAACTCTATGCTCCTATCCAAAGTCTGGTTCGGAGCCCACGCCATCCCCTTCTCCCCAAGCTTCTTCAAATCCCTGTATGCTTTGCTGCAAGGATGGCTTTGGTCAGGCCGCCCTCCACCAGTATGGCTAGGGGTCATGTTTGGCCCTCATCATCAAGGTGGCATGGGCCTGCTTGACTTCAAAGCCCATGCTGCCAAGATCCTGGGCACCTGGATCGCGGCCGTCACTGCTCTTACACTCACATCCCAACACTGGTCCCGCGCGGCCCGCTCCAGCTTCTCCTGAGCCTTGGGCCTCAACAATCCATCAAACCCCCACTCCCTGATGAAATACCTCGCATCACACACATCAGCCACAGGTCCTCACGGGACTAAAACCCACTACAAATGAATCCTACTCTCCATGCGAAGTGCAGAGTGGAGAATTCGTACTAGTGGACATAAAAGCCGAAGAGGCCGCCCCTCTCCTCAGTTCACACAAGAGGTACAGGGGCTACCCATCCATGATGGCGTGATCCCCATTCGACCCCAAGTCCTATCCAGGGTGGACTACCTGGACATGATGGACATCCCTTATTCCACTGAAACCCAAAAGACTATCTGGAAATACGTACACCATCCTCTGTTGCAGCCTCAAGTCCACTCACATGTGTGGCGCTGCCTGAGGTGGGTGTATCGTACAGCTGAGCGCTCTAACGCTTTACACTCATCCTGTGTCGTGTGTGGCCAGTATGGTACGCTGTTCCACCGCCTGAAGAAGTGCCCCACCTCTAAAGTGATATGGCGCGAAGTCCAACGTCTGCTGGGCCAGGATCAAACACATCCCTTCAGTCTGTCAAGAGATATGTTTGCTTCATCAATGGCCTCCCTCCTCCCACCCTCCCTCCGTGCTCTGGTGGTTGCAATCGCCATGTGGACTATCCACACGATTGTCTTGGATGCCATCGCTGGCTCCATCCCCACCCTCCCAGAAGCTGTCCACAGATTACGGTCTCATTTGGTGGACCACTTTCAAGCATGGATGTTTGGATATCTCCCACCGCGTCGCTGACAGCTGGTCTCCTCCTGGTTTTCAGTCTGGTTCATCAAATCAGACCCCTTCCTCCACACGTGCTCAATAGTGGCTACGGCCCCTTCACGCGTTCCCTCCCCCTCCCCATAAGTGGCATTCCCGCTGGCAACAAGAGATAGCATCGCTTCTCTGGGGTGCCTCCCCTGGTACAAAGTTTTGTCTCTTCTGAGTCATATTCGGAAGTGTCCATCCCATGGTCAGCCTTCCCCACAATAAATTTAAAAATTGCGATAAAAGCATGAAAAAGCTGTCCTAAGATCTTCAGGATTTCAGTTTCGTCATACTTCTGATGAAACACCTTCTGTGAAATTTTGGCCTCAATTGAAGAAAATGACGCACCCCTAATTGGGACGTCAGCAGGCCTCTTCCTTGATAGCACTAAGTAACCCCTTTCAGGTGGTCCACATAAGTGCTATCGTGCCAATTACACATATTGACATACAAATTTCGCCCTAGGGCAAGAAATTGATTACGTTCTTTGTTTATCTGAAGTCCATAGGATTTTTAGACGTTAACAACAGGTCATCTCAAAATTATTTTGTATACAATTGAATTAATTTTTCCAATAATCAGGACCAATTGCAAAGATTTTTGCATCAGAATCAGGCATAATATGCAAGCATATTTGGGATGAGCGCCTGATAAAATACTTGATTGAATTGTCATTGAGATAATAAGCCCAAATTTTATAATTGCAATATGTGTTAGCCCAAGCTTTGATAGGATAATTACCTAATCTGAGGGTTGTCAAAGATTTATTTCTGAGTCAACCACCAGAATCTGACATTTCCCCCTCTTGACTCAAACATAAGCCCTAAGATTCCTGATTAGCCTATGTTGGTCTTTTCTTAACGGCCCAAATGCCCAATGAGAATAGAGTTGGTTTTTCTATTTGATAACTTTGGCCAGACTGGCCGATGAGTCAGAAGGATGATGGCCCAAATGCCCATTGAGTCTGAAGTTGGATCCCCTTTTTCAACTTCAAGTGTGAACTAAAGGATTAATTAGAATAAAACTATTATATGATTGCTTTTTGTTTTTTGGTTTTGGTTTTGGTTTTTTATTTCTATGTTTTTATGTTTTTCACTTTTTCTTTCTTAATTGGTCCACTTATTAAACCTTCTTAGCAATTTTTTTGGACTCAGTTGTATATATGGCCAGTCCTAATACCTTGATGGTGTATACAAACTTAGACATTTTCTCAATCACTTTTAATGTCCTGACCCAGATGTGATCTAACTTTTGCATTTGGCCCAATCCATGGGTGTTTTAGAATAGAACTTCATCCTTATTTAAAAATTTGACCAGAGGTTAGCAATTCTCTAAGTCCTTTTGATGTTGGGCCTTCTTCTTGGCAAAACTGTTATCAAATTCTTGAGCTTGTAGTTTGATTAAGGCATCAGGAAGCTTTACAACGTACTGAGGGTAAGTGTTTTCACCGGGATCCTCTAGGGCTGAATATAGCAGTGTTGGTATGGCCAGATGTCTACTGTATAATACTTAAAATGGGGACATCCTGTTTGTTGAATGGTTGGAGATATTGTAGGCGAAGACTGCCAGACTTAGATATGTACTCTATTTGGATGGTTTGGCTGAGGTTAATTTTCAGATAATGTTCACCAACGTCCCATTTGCACGCTCAACAGTCCCATTAGTTTTGGGGTGATAGGGATCAGAAAGCACACCACATACTCCAATTAGTTGGTTGAGCTTGGCAAGGACATTGGTGGTAAAAATGGTTCCATTATCGGTCAGAATAACCTGAGGGCATCCATGTTTATGGATGATGTTTTCAAGTACAAACTTAGCGGTGGTTGACGCTCCAGCTTCCCAAATAGCCTTGGCCTCGATTCATTTGGTCAAGTGGTCAATGGCTACAATTATGTACTTGGCCTTCATATTACTTGTTGGAAGTGGGCCAACAACATCAATAGATACAGAGTGTTAGGCAAAGTTGGGCTGAACAAACTGGTAAAATGTGCTTTTCTGGAATGGTTTTTTACCTTGGCACTCTGCACAGCATTATAGCAAGGATGGATGTCAAAATGCATTGACTGACAATAGTAGAATTGCTTCAGATGCTCTTTCGTCTTCTTGAATCCGCCATGCCCTGTGGCCTTATGTGCTGCCATTATTAGGTCTGTTTGGGCTGATAGTCTTGGAAAAAAACTTTTTATCCTTGACAATCTTGTAAAGCGTCCCATTTTTGATGGTTGTATTTGTTTTGTAGATCTGATAGTATTTTTGGACGGATTCAGGATCATCCTGATACTCTCTGCTGATCATTTTCCATAAACAACTCATTGGCAGCCTGACTAAGTGTTAAGATGGTGGGTAGTTGGGATAGACAGTTGGCATTATGGTGTTTTGCGCCCACTCAATGCTTTATAGTATAGTCATAGGCTTAAAGCTTTAATGCCCAGCGTGCTAATCAGCCCTCAGGTTCTCTTAAGTTTTTCAACCATTTTAGGGAAGCATGATCCTTAAAAACTTTGAAATGAGTACCATGAAGGTAGACCCAGAATTGCTTGCAAGCATATATGAAAGCTAAGCATTCTTGTTCTGTTACCGTGTAGTTCTTTTTGTGAACGTTTAAGGTCCAACTGTAACGCACTGGCTCCTTCCAATGAGCCACAAATGAGTTGGGCAACAGAATCCATGTTACAGACCATAGGGCTGACAGGGCTCCTGATACTACTCTCCTTGTGCGCGCGCTACAAGATTGGACAAGCACCCCCTGGAAGACAGTTGCAAGTATACTTAACCCTAGCAACATGCCTTGACTCCAAGACAAGGTATGAAGGGAGGCAATAGCTCTCCCAAGCTCACTCTCAAAGTCCAATTCTTGTTGACTTAAGCCAAACATGGCTGCAGTTAGGCAATATTTTTAAAATAAACTCAAAGTATAAATATATGAATTTTAAGTTCTTTTATTTAATATTGGGCCAGGTTGATAGAAAACAGAACTGAGAAGCCTCCAGCTCCCAGTTCCTTCCCTATATACACATGCTAAAAGCTAATATAAAATATAACACAAGCTTATGGTGCTAATCTGACTGATTCTTGGTGTAAACCTTACAGCAGGATTGCGGAATCCTCACTCAATGGTTCTGTGCCAGTTCCGATCCTCAACAGTTCCGCGCCAGTTCCATTTCGAATCCCAAATAAACCGCAAAACTTCCAAGCACTTGTTCCATTCCATTCTTGATTCGAATCCAAATTGAATCTCAAAACTACCCATGTTACTCGATTCCTGTTTTTCCTCAACTTGGACGCCCATCTTGCTCCTTGGCCTCCTTCAAGCTCCTGCCCCTTAGGCGTCCTTGCCAGGACCAACGCCCCCTCCTCCTCCATACATACAGACACAGCCTGCCCTGTCTTACCAAAGATCAGGGCAATGTGATGCTGAGGATAGACCTCAACCGTCACATCACCCCCTAAACAGGAAGAACTCTTGGATTTTCTCAGGACATCGGGCACAATCCCTAGCTGACTACCATGTGGACTCCTCAATAGGATGACCCACCCAATGTACCAAGAATGAACGACGTCCTCTCACCACTTTGGTGTCAAGAATCTCCTCAACTTCATACTCTTCAGCTCCTCCTCCAGCTGGTAATAAAGGAGAAGGACTTTCAGGTGGCTGGCCAAAGAATGGCTTGAGCTGCGATACATGCAACACCGGATGAGCTCTTGACCCTTCTGGGAGCTTCAGCTCAAATGCCACCTCGTTCACCGCCCTCACTACCTGATATGGGCCCAACGCCACCGGCCCCAATTTCTGGCTCCTTACAGGCAAGGCGTAGTTCTGAGCATTCACCAAGACCAAAATCACCTCTCTTGAAAGCTCTACCTTCAGATCTATGCCGGTCTGCCTTCCTCTTCTGAGCCGCGACTGCCACCACTAAATTCTTCTTCAGGAGCTCCAGGGTGTCCCAGGTATCTCGCGACAGCTCATCTGCCGCTGGATTCCGCCCTTGCTCCCTGGGCCCCATACCCTCTGGGTGTTGGCCATGATTTGCGAAAAACGGGGTCATACCTGTGGATGAATGCTTATGATTGTTATAAGCAAATTGAGCCAGATTCACCCAATATACCCAGTCATCCTGCCGCCCTGAGACATAGCACCTCAAATACTACTCCAATATCTGATTTACTCTCTCAGTTTGGCCGTCTGACTGAGGATGGTATGCTGACGAATGGCAAGCCTTGATCTTTAGATTTCCCAAAATGTGGAGCCAAAATTTAGATGTAAATTGCGGACCCCGATCTGACACAATCTCTTCAGGCACCCCATGTCTGGAGAAAATCTCATTTATAAAAATCTGTCCTGCCACTTTTGCAGAAATGGTTGACCGACAAGGGAAAAACTCTGCATATTTAGTCAGGCGATCCACCACCACCATCAAGGCATCCATCCCCTGTGACTTGGGCAGTCCTGTGATGAAATCCACACTCACTGAGGACCATGGCCTAGAAGGAATTTGAAGTGGCTTCAATTCCCCCCCAGTGCCTCCCGTTGGGCCTTCGCCCTGGCGCAAAACACACAATGAAAAACATACTTCCGCACCGCCTCACCCACACCTCTCCACAAATAGTGACGGCGAACAAGATCTAACGTCTTCTCTTGACAGGGATGACCTGCCAGAGGATGGTCGTAATTAGCTGCCATTACCTCTTGTTGCAGACTCTTCACTGGGACCCAAATCCTTCCCTCATGGCATATGATACCACCCCGAACTGAGAATCCCGCATGCCCCCTGCTTGCCCCACCTTCTCCTGTCTCTTCTCTTATCCGTTGGCCCAGCTCACATCTTTGCTGCGCAGTCCGAATTCTTCCTGCCATTCCTTCTCTCCAGCCCTGGATCGTTGCAAATAAGTTCTGTGGCAACATCATGGCTGTGTTGAACTTCCTCAACTCCTCATCAGAAAACACCAGTTTGAATCACGACTCAATAAATCTGGCAAGATATTTTGTTTTCCCGGCTTGTATTCAATCCGCAGGTCATATTGAACCAACTCTAAGTGCCAATGGGCCTGCCTCTGGTTCATCAGGCGTGGGGACTTATAGTATTCTAAGGCTCGATGGTCCGTTCAGATGACAACCGGGTGCCTGGCATACAATAGGTGATGTTGCCACTCCCCTAAGGCTGCAACTATTGCCAAAAGTTCCTTATCATAAACTGGATAGTTGGTTTCGGCTGGTGCCATCTTCCAACTATAAAAACAGACAGGATGTTCAACCCCATCTTTACCCTCCTGCAACAACATGGCTCCAAGTGCAAAATTTGACGCGTCAGTCTCTACCACGAATGGTTTGTTTGGGTCAGGGTGTGCCAGAACCGGGGCTGTCAGCAAACTCGTCTTCACTTGCTGAAATGCCCTCTCCTCAGCCTCCCCCCAAACGAATGGCACGTTTCCCATCAGTCTTGTCAACGGCACAGCCCATTGGGCCAGATCCCTAGAAAACCTCTGCACGAATTTACCACCCTTAAGAAGCTTCGCACTTCAGTCCTATTCCCAGGAGCCTTCCATTCCCGCACCGCCCGCAACTTATCAGGACAGATCGCTATCCCTTCTTGGAGGACCACGTTCCCTAGGAAGGACACCGATTCCTTATTGAACTCGCACTTGGATGGCTTCAATTTCAAGCCCGCATTCCTAACCACCTCCAACACACTTCTCACATCCCTCACATGGTCCTGTACCGATTTGGAAAACACCAGGATGTCATCCATATAGGCGACACAACACTTACCCACGAAGTCCCCCAATACATGATCAATCATGCGCTGGAAAACTGCAGGGGCATTGCATAGCCCAAATGGCATAACCCTGTACTCGAAGTTTCCCAGATGACATTTGAATGCCGTATACCGCTGGTGCTCAGGGCGAACAGGAATTTGATTAAAAGCGTCCACCAAATCCAATTTGGTGAACACCCCACACCTGGAGATCATGGGCAGAATGTTCTCCATGAGTGGCTTTGGATAGGGGTCAGGTTTCGTTACCTCATTAAGGCGTCAGAAATCAACACAATGACGTAACTCCCCCTGACTTGGGAACCAACAGGACTGGAGAAACCACCGGCAACTTGGAAGGCACAATCAAACCCATATCCAGCATCTTATGGATATAACCCTCCAATGCCTCTTGGTCCCGGGGATTCAATGGATAAACTGGACAGCCCTTTGGTAACTCAGAGCCTTCCTTGAACCGGAATCCAAATGCAAAATTCCCTGTAGGCGAAAAGGGCGCATCACCTTTAGGCTCAAACACCTCCGCGAAATCCTGATACTCCCTTGGCAATCCTTCCGCTGACACACTTGAGGTGATTCCACCCATGTGCTTCACCATCGAACCTTGGGACTGAAACGTCCATTCAAACGACCCCTGGCCTCTAGGCGACATCAGAACCCTCTCTCTCTTCATATCAAACTGTGGACGGACATGGTGCCACCATCTCATCCCCAGCACCACAGAATGTGGCAGGTGAGCTACGGCGTGAAACTCCTCCCTGAATACCTCCGGGCCTTGCCTCAACAGGACCTTAGCCTGTACTCGCCATACCGCCGTTCTTTTGGAGGTGGCTGCCAACTTCACCCATCCATCCTTCTGTAATGACAATCCATGGCTTCTTGCCCACTTCTCCTCAACATAGTTTTCCCCAGCTCCGGTGTCAATCAAAGCTAGAACTTCACCGCAATTCCTTCCTTCATCCCCCACAAGCACACTGATGGGCAAAATCAGATAAGGATAAGATGAAGTAAGCGGTTTAGTTTGGGGTACCGTATTCACCAGTTTCTTGCGAAAATTATAAGGAGCCTTCTTATTCTGAGCCTCAGGATCCTGAGTGGTAATCTCGATGGGAATCCTTGTTTCCCGCACCTCCACCATACCCTCAGGATTCCCTTGACTCTTCTTCCCTTCCTCCACATAGCTAAACCCCTTAGATCTATATACGGGCTCAGAACCTACCCTTCTTCCACCACTCTGTCCTCGGAATCCCCCTGGGGGCCGCACAACTTCCTGACGGGCCCATACCAAACTCAACTGTCGTTCTACCTGCAAGGCTAAACCCACCTCTTCCTCCAACGTCGCTGCAGGTTTCACCGCCGCCATTGCCAATAATAAGTCAGCTTGCAAGTTTTGGCGAAACATGCGCGGAAGCTGAGACTCAGGTGCCTTTGCTGCTCTTGCCAATGCGCGGAACATCTGGCCATACTCCTCCACTGACTTCTTCCCTTGACCACACTGCAGTAAAGCCGCCCAGGCCAAATCCTGCGTCTCATCCGGACATGCTGCACGATCAATCCAATCCAGACATTCCTCCACTTATACGGGTAACCCTGACTGCTCTTTCAAAAGTTCTCGCACCCAGTTGGACTGCTTTACTGAAAGTTCCAACAGAACCTGACTTAACTGCAAGGCAAACGAATCCTCCCCATCCGCTGCCTTTGTCAAACGTCCCTGAAACTGAACCTGGCTAAACGTCTGGTGGATCAGTTCCAAGTCTTCCAATTTCAAAACTGTGGAATTCTTCCTTTGTCCTTCCCAGGCCCTACCACTTTCCCACCATTCCGGGACACACACTCTAAACCTGGTATAATTCATGAAGCAAAAAGGCGGTGGAGAATATCACCATCAAGAGTGTTGCAGTATGGTTATACCGCTTTGGAAACACCACATCTTCTGGCACCTCTTTTGCTTGCCACCACAACGACAGGAAAGTAAATGAGTTCTGTTTAATGTAACGCACTGGCTTCTTCCAATGAGCCACAAATGAGTTGGGCAACAGAATCCATGTTACAGACCATAGGGCTGACAGGGCTCCTGATACTACTCTCCTTGTGCACGCGCTACAAGATTGGACAAGCACCCCTGGAAGACAGTTGCAAGTATACTTAACCTCAGCAACATGCCTTGAATCCAAGACAAGGTATGAAGGGAGGCAATAGCTCTCCCAAGCTCACTCTCAAAGTCCAATTCTTGTTGATTCAAGCCAAACATGGCTGCAGTTAGAGCATTATTTTTAAAATAAACTCAAAGTATAAATATATGAATTTTAAGTTCTTTTATTTAATATTGGGCCAGGTTGATAGAAAACAGAACTGAGAAGCCTCCAGCTCCCAGTTCCTTCCCTATATACACATGCTAAAAGCTAATATAAAATATAACACAAGCTTATGGTGCTAATCTGTCTGATGCTTGGTGTAAACCTTACAGCAGGATCGCGGAATCCTCGCTCAATGGTTCTGTGCCAGTTTCGATCCTCAACAGTTCCACGCAAGTTCCATTTCGAATCCCAAATGAACCGCGAAACTTCCAAGCACTTGTTCCATTCCATTCTTGATTCGAATCCAAATCGAATCTCAAAACTACCCATGTTACTCATTTCCCGTTTTTCCTCAACTTGGACGCCCATCTTGCTCCTTGGCCTCCTTCAAGCTCCTGCCCCTTAGGCGTCCTTGCCGGGACCAACGCCCCCTCCTCCTCCATACATCCAGACACAGCCTGCCCTGTCTTACCAAAGATCAGGGCAATGTGATACTGAGGATAGACCTCAACCGTCACACCAACTAGCAAAGGCAAAAGGATATTCTTCAACGTCTTCTCCAACTTGGGATAACATGGCCCCCACTTCTGTTTGTGATGCATCAATTTGGAAAATTAATATGCGATCAAAGTCTAGATAATGAAGAACAGGTGCGCTTAATAGGGCCAATTGGAGTTGGTCAAATGCATCCTGGCAAGCTAAAGTACAGTCGAATGGGACCTTATTTTTAAGCAGATAGAAAAGTGGCTCTCCAAGTTGTGCGAAGTTGGCAATAAATTGGTAATAGTACCCAATCATGCCTAAGAATACTTGAATATTGCGCTTGAATTTGGGTCATTTCATTTTGGAGATGGCATCCAGATTAGAGGGTTGGGGATGAAGACCCACTTTATCAATCACAAACCTGAGGAATTCCAGATGGTCTTTGAAAAACTGACATTTTCTGGTATTTGTTTCTTAAGTTTGCAGCAGCTAGCCTTTTGAAAACCTCCTCTAGGTGTTCCAGGTGGTCGTCAAAAGTGCGGCTGAAAACGTTGTATTATCAAGGTACACTAGTACACATGACAATTTTAAATCCACCAGGATTGCGTCCTTTGCCCATTGGAATGTGGCCGAGGCGTTGCAGAGCCCTTGAGGCATTCTCGTTGGCTGGAATAGGCCCTCTTGTGTTATGATTGCACATTTCTCGCGCTCCTCTTCAAGAAGATCTATTTACAATATCTGCTGATAAGATCCATTGCCGAGAAGAACTTCACACCCCCTAGCCTATCCACATCATCATCAATTCGCGGCAGTGGGTACAAGTCCTTTTAGTGCTGTTGTTTAACTTCCAATAGTTGATGACTACTTGGTTGCTTCCATCCTTCTTTTTCACTATTAAAATTAATGCTGCCCATGGACTTTCATGAGGGGACTAGCATGTCGCAATCGAGGAGTTCCTTAATCTCCTTGAATACAACTTCTTCTGATGATTTTAAGCATCTAATCAGGCTTAATTGAATAGGTTTATGATCTCCAGTATCGATTTTGTGTGTGACACCACTAGCTCAACACTACTCTAAATCATCTAGTGCAAATATTTCTCGATATTTAGAGAATAACTCCTGAGTTTGGCCTTTCTTGGAGTTAGTCAGGTTGCTTAAATCGGCTATAGGGACAACACTATATATGCTGAGTTGGTCCTTATCATGGAGCCCTAATTCAACAAAAGTTCCGAGCTCATGGAAAGAGTGAATTTCTGTGGTAGGGAATAGATGCAGAAAAGCGATTGTTTGATGTCGCCTAATAGAAATGGGCCAAATTTATAGGTTCACACATAAGATATGTATCTATTCGTGGCTCAGAATGATAGTATCTGGGTAATGTTTAGTTTGAAACGAGATTTAGACCATGGTTAATATATTTCACATAAAGGCCTTCCAGGATAATAATTGTTAGTCCCATCGGGAGAATTACATGTTCACTAGATGGCATAGTGATGGTCCGATTTGCTCAAAGTGGAATGCCATTTGACTCATCAATCTGAGTGGGAAGTCGTTTTATCTTTGACTGAGATTTGGAATACTCAAACCGGGATGACTCCATATTTGTAGGCCAGATCTATGAATAGGCTGGGTTTATTTTTTAACTGCCTTATCATGGTTGTAGTAAAGTGGAATAGCCTGGCCTAGAATGGTGAGAGTATCATCCTTATGATTGGTAACAAATCCATATCTTATTAGGAAATCGGTCCCAATTAGGGTATCATAGTTTGTATTTGGCAACACTATGGCAGGTGCTGTTACTACGATGGATCCAAATTGGAGTGGTAGGGTACTGTAGGCGTCAAGCGATTTGGTTAAATGCGCTCCAGTGGTTCCATACTCCTGACAGTGGGCAACATCGGGTGCAATTTTCAGTTTTTTAACCAATTTTGTACTGGCTATATTGATAAGAGCGCCACTATCAACAATGGTCTGAGCTTGCACCTTGTTCACTGCTATGTCCACACAAGTAAATTCAGAGTATTTTTAAAAGGTATTTATTGCGTGAATGCTGTGGCTGTTGCCCATTCATAGTGTGCTTTCAGGCTTGAGCAAATATCTGGGAAGTTATCTGTTAAGGTTTTCATGGGAATAGCTACTTAAACATTGCTAAGCTTATGTAAATTGGTTGAACGTCTGGGCTGTAGATACAAACCCTGATCATTAATTTGCTTTGTGTAAGGTTTCAATACCTCTTCTCAGGCTTCTTTAATTATTTTCAAAAGTTTAGTTGCTTTTGCGGTGGCCCAAGTAGTGTTCATCATGACATTATAAGCCCCGATATGGTTGAGGTTATTTTTCAGCAACATCTTTGGCCCTAAAGAGCACACCAGAGTCAGCTGGAATGGTTTGAAAATTGGTGGAGTTAGAGCATTCCGCCTCTACTCCACCTGCTCTTTTCCCTCCTCACTGTCACTGTTAATTTCTAGAGTAAAGTTTACCCCAGGCTTTTTGTTGGACCGTCTGTAGCAGAGGTTAACCAAAGTGCCTTATTTGACCATATCTGTAGCATGTAATCGGCCCTGTTTGCTGTTTTTGCTCAAAGTTTTGGTTTGTATTTTGGAAATTTTTCCCCTTGTAGGACATTGTGTTGTTTTTTGGGCCCAAAAATTGAGATTTTTCTGATCTTTGGTCCGATTAGGTGTGTTGAAATTATGGGAACGGCTTCTCAAGTAAGTGGTGAGCTCTTGAATATCCAAGTTTCCATTGAATGCAGGCAACATGACATTGTGAAGTTCAAAGAAGGGCATAATTGCGTGCTCTGATGCAATCTTGGCGTCAAACTTATATATTGCATTGCACCTACGCAGAACTTGTGCCTCATGGAATAATCTATCCACAAAGTCCTTAATAGTCTCATTCTGTTTGAATTCGATATTAAGAAGCTCACTTTTTCATGTTTCTGGTTTCTCAGGCCCTCCAAACTGTTTGGTTATTGCAATTTTGGCATCCATATAGGACCAATCGTCGCCTAAATAGGGCATAACGAGGTCACAGCTATGGGCATTGAGTGAGTTAATCAGTGCCAATCCTTTAGCATGGTCTGAGCTCCTCTCATTGCTTTTTCAAATAACTTGTGGAAAGAGTGAACGTTTCCATCCTTATTGAACTTTGGTAAATTCAATGGTTTGAAGTCATCTCGCCCTGTTTCAGCCACAGGGGTTGTACTTATTCTTGAGCGTCTTAGTGTATTGTCACTCATAATCAGCCCTCATTCCGTTGAAATGTTTGAAGTCAGGATTGCTGACAGTACTCTAGGCATAGAACAATCTTCAAGATATTAGTTTCTGAATTGGTGTCAATTTCCAATGATTTAGTTTCATAATATTGCTCTGAACTACTGGATTCTGATGCCTGAATTTGGCCCTTAGTTTTTCTAAACTGTTTTTTTGGCTGAATGGACAATGCTTTTTCTACTTTTCTTTTGTCAAAGCTGGGTGAGCATCAGCTGCTTTGTTTTTTGAGGTTGTCAGGCTTTTCTTCAAATAAAGCTTATTAGACGATATGCTCTTAATGTCTTTGTCCATACTATCTACTTGGGAAATTGCAGTTAATAATTGCATTCTGAGTTTCCAGATTTCTTGAGTAATTTCAGTGTTTCTGGCCTGCAATCTTGACAAAACTGCCCAAATTTTTGAAAATTCTTTGTTTTTCAAGACATCATCATCATCCCTATTTGGGATGACTAGTTTTGCTGCATGAGCTCCCCCACGTTGACAAGATTACAGGTGTAGGAGGTACCATTTGTGGAGCCTTGTTGACCAGGAAAATAATCTGAGATGGGCTTAACTTTAGTTTCCATCTAAATGTCACTGTTCCATCTGGCCAAAATGCCATGATTTGGTTACTTGAATCCATTTTGGAGAGCGTCACCGGTTTTGAATGAGCATTAGTTGTCAAAAAATGAGAATCGCTTGCTTGGAAAATAAAATGTTAAACATCTAATTGGGCTGAAGTTCTAATGTTAGATCCTTGATAGTGCCTGTAGTTTATGGGATTTTAACAGTCTATTAACTCACTAGGCCTATTAAATTCGCCTCAACTCTTCTGGCCGATTTTGGGCGTAATTTTCCTTCATAACCAGGAATTTCGTCTGAGGCAGGATTATATACAAACTTTGTATTCAGTTTTTCCAGTTTGTCAAAACTTCTCCAAGGTTGGGATTTGGGATAAAAAACCAGTCAAAGATTAAATAAAGACAACTTTTATTCAAGTAATTTATTAAATAATAGTCATTAGGCCAGGCGCTGGTATTTATACCTCTATGGCATCTTCTGGCCACATTCCAGCACAAAATTTCAACAGCTATTTTGCCACTCAGTTCGGCCTATGACTGAAACTTTTTCTAGGTTATTAGCGGTAAAATACTCTCAAAATTGGGAGGCTTTCAGGTACAAAAATTACAATAAAAGCATGCAAGGTTGTCCTAAGATCTTCAGGATTTCAGTTTCGTCATAATGCTGACAAAACAAACCTTCTGTGAAATTTTGGCCTCAATTGAAGAAAATGACACACCCCTAATAAGGACGTCAGCAGGCCTCTTCCTTGATAGCACTAAGTAACCCCTTCTGGCTGGTCCACGTAAGTGCTATTATGCCAATTACGCGTATCAACATACAAATTTCACCCTCAGGTGGGAAATTAATTTCGTTTTTCGTTTGTCTGAAGTACACAGGATTTTCATATGTTAACTTTGGGTTGTCCCCAAATTATTTTGTAAATGCTTGAATTGATTGTGTTTTGATAATCTGGACTAATTGCTGAAGTTTAATGCATTGGAATCAGTCATAATATGCAAGCGTATTTGGGATGAGCGCCTGATAAAATACTTGATTGAATTGTCATTGAGATAATCTGCCCAAATTTTATAATTGCAATAGGAGTTAGCTCAAGCGTTGAAAGGATAATCAGCCCAATCTGAGGTTTTCAAATGTTTATTTTCAAGTCAACCACCAGAATCTGACACCATTGCTGATGTCAACCAGGGGACTGTAGTAATCTGGGTGCATGGTTGGTTCCTGCGGCCAAATCCCCCTCCAACAGGATCTTGAGGGGGGCGTTGTTGGAAACTGAGATAACAGCTGAATCAAATTCCCCACTTCTATATTGGGACATGGTGAATTGGTCATCAAATCTAACCAAGCTAAACTAATTTCAGGATCCTCCTCCCCTATTCATGAGTCACGTGGGGTGGCGTTTCCACCCATTCAGTCAGGTTGGTGACACAATCCATTGAGGATGCCCACAAGGAGGCCATTCCAGAAGATCAGTATAGATCCTGAATGGATGAGGCTGTGATGATCCCTGAGGTACCAAGTCCCAACACACCCTATAAATATTTAAACTTATGACTTAATAAAGCATTTGGTATTCTAACCCATTTTTACCATTTCCTTCTCAGCGCTCTTTCCAGATTTCCAGCTTTGAGCCAGCTACAAACCTTGGCGCCAGTCTATAGAACTGTAGTGCCGACATGCTAGACTTTGCAATTGCTTAACTGAATGTCTGCTTAAGGGGCAAAGAGTAGGGATCGCTCACTGTAATTTTATTTAGGTGACCATATTCCACACAGGGACGGAGAGAACCATCAACCTTTTTGGCAAAAATGATGGGGGAGGCAATTGGTGACATCTCTGAAACAACCATCCTTTCTTGAGCATACGTTCTAACCAGGTGTTAAGAGCAGCCTCCTCTTCTGCCATGTGTGGGTACAAAGGGCAGTTGATGTTCACCAGCTGTACCATTGTTTGGAATCCTAAATCGAAATTTGTATAGGGGGAAGATGGTCTACCTTCTCAGAATTAAAGATACTTTGATAACACATCACTACTTTGGGTTAATCAGATGGAAGGCCTGAAGGAAATGAGGGAAGTAATGGAGCTGCAGCCTTGTGTTTTCTTGAGGTTATTAACTAAGGGAAACTCTCCCTCTGTTTGATCGTTGGTGAATGACAACTTTACTGACTCCAGATGAATCTTAAAATGTTGCCAGCGCCACCATCCAACCCTTTAAGATAACCAGAAACACCAAGTTTGGCATTGCTGAAAACTGACGGCAAAAGCTGAACTGGTGTACTGAGAATGAAACTGGCTGACAGACTAAATATGAGGTCTGGGAGGCTGAATAATCAACCATCACCAAAGGACCCGCATCCAGATCAAGCTCCAAGTGTAGGGCTAGTTCCACACTCATAAAATAGCCTGTGGCTCTGGTATCACCAAAGCCTCAAAGGAAACGTGATTGGACCTGACACTAATCTTCATGGGTAGTAGGAAGTAAGTTAGGTTCTCTTTATTGGTAGCTGTAGTTGAATCCTCGATACTGAAGAGATGGTAGTAGAGTCGGGGGAAACCACTAGGTCCATAGAGGGATAAGCCCTTCACAAGTCAGATATTCAGAACATACTGATATGGGCACAATAGCCACGGCAACTATGGGATGTGTATAGGACATTTTGAGTGGTGCCAGGCCAACATGGCATGAGTAAAATTTCTTCACAACCTGGGTCAGTTGAAAAGAAGGGACTATTGCTGCACCAATATATATGAGATAGGCGGAAATGGTTATGAATAATGGTTGGTCGATTATGTCAGGCAAACAGCAAGTTAGTATTAGACTAGCCTGCCAGCCTAGGTGCCAGAGCACCCAAATGGAAAACCGGATGCCAAAGGCACTGCTGCTGGTGTTGGATATGAAACTAGAAAGAAGTTTCGCCAATAATTGCTGATGAACCATAATCTCATATAGGCACATAGTGAAATACCAGATAAATATGGCCATAAACCCTGTACGGTGTTGGAGTGCCAGCGGAAAGGGTGGTTTTTTTCTAGCATAAAGAACTAAGTTGGGGAAAGAATTTTATATGTAAAATAAAGGAAGAAAATTGACTAAAAATTTTCTCAGTGCGATGCAACTGATTAAATAGTGGTCAATTGATGCAGGAATAAGCTGGGATTGGGTCCCTCAAGTTTGACCTAACCAGAAAATTTTTTGAGAATGGGGACAGATAAGCTCAATGGGAACTGACATCGAAGGATTTGGCAGCAGGCCAATTCACTGTAAGTTTAACCTTGAACATCTGAAATGAGGCTTAACTGCATTTCCAGTGGTTGGCACAATGGTGTGTGGCCCAATAAATAACAGGAACTCCCCAAGGCCACCCCACTTAGGGGTGATTCCAATTGGTTGGAAATGAATTTGGGATGCCCAACCCACCCATGCTCGGTCGCTGGGCCATTCATTTGGTCAAAAGAGTACATTGGCCACAACTCCCAATTTTCTAGATGGAAGCTTCAAACTATCGCTGATGGTGTCTGATGATGCTTTCTGCATGTCAGGGATCATCCCTGAAAATTTAAAAAGTGGGTTAGTGTTGACAATCGCTCTGCTGGATGAATCAAAACTGTCAGTGATTCCGCCTGATACTTCAATCTTAGTCCCTATTGATTATGAGGTTTCTGATTGTCAGTCTTGATTTTTGTCAACTTTGGATCAATTGACTTCAATTTGGCAATCTCAGCACATATTTCCTTTATCCAGCTAATGAGTTAAGCCGAGGTAAGTGAGGGTACCAGGGGAGGGATCTGAAGAGTGAGAGCTGTTACTCAGCGCTTGTCTACCATGTGGCCGAGATCACCCTGGGTGACGAGGGGTACAGCCTCCCTCTTTGGCCCCTTTTTACTCGGAAACAGGAAGAGCAACTAATCTACACACAGGGGACGTTACCCTGAACTTAAAATAACTTCATCTATTTTATTGAATGACTTGGTTGGGTCAAATAAATACAAAATTTACTAATGGCTATCAACAATACATATTTTAATCTATTTTTTTAATTTATTTGAGGTACACCGGCCAATGGATAAACATTACTGATACTTGATGAGCAAAAGAAACAAATGATTTAATGAATGGAACAATTAAGATAAAACAAAACCTTTAACCAGGTGGGGAGCAGAATACCGCTAATTCACCATGGCAGAGGGTGAGTGGGTCAGGCAGCTCTTCTACAGGCATTTTTTTCTAGGACAGAAATATTATCATTGTAGAATTTGAACAAAATCGGATATCTAGGGCGTTGGGCATCAGCATGATATGGGTGGAGGTCATTGTAAAATGAGTTTTCTTTTTAAATATTGGCTTAAAAAGATAGCTTCATCAAATTCCGCTAGGTGATGTTTAGCTTGAATTCAGGCATTGAAGAGTTGGGAAAAATTTGTTATACTTTAGTGGGTGATTTTAGCAGATGGTTCAAAATCTGCTAGTTTTGCCACATGTATGACACTGGATTCAGCATCTTTAAACTAATTGGTGATTTTGCCTCATGCTGCTTCTGGGAAATCAGGGGGAAATTGAGTGTGGTCAGCCCTTCATGTTATTGAAATGTTGAATGGGCCACTGCATTGTGGAGGTTTGGGAATGAGGTGAGGCTACCGCTGCTAAGGCAAACTGGAAATATTTTATTAAGGGACAGCATTGGGTTTAGGATTGAATCGTTTGGGGGATAGGGTTTTGTCAAAATTATAATCTTTAAAATTTGGCTTAACCATATTTGAACTGGTCAAAATGTTCACCAGATTCCTCATTTTTGAGAACTTTACCTGTTTTGTCAATCTCAGCCAATATTCCCCAAGGATTTTGGTTCATGAGAATAAGGGATGAAGAAATTTGACTGGGTGGTAGTCAAATGGGCTGCTTCAGTGTGAATGGTGGTCCAAGCCTGACTATGATCGGGGGGGGTGAAATTGTGTGGGTTAATGTGGGTGGTTGATTAGGGGGGCCGATTTCCCACTCTGGCCCATAAAACAAGAACGTTGAGTGGGAGGGGGCAAAAAAACGCTCCATTCAGAATCCACTGAATAGGGCTCAGAAGCTGCATTAGAGGAAGTGGCTTGGGGGCAGGATTTTTTGGAATGGTCAAACCCCAAAAAGATGGGACAAATCTAGTGACCAATAGCCTTTTGAGCCCAAAAAGTGTATAGGCGCCACTGTGATATGAGCATGGGGGGATTTGTTGGGCTATGGCAGGGTAGTATGGGATTATGGTGGCAGTGGTGTGAGGGGCAGAAAGGTGCTCTGAACTAGAGGGAACGGTGAAGATGAGGTTTATCTGAGTCCCATAGCCAGAAACCACGCCATCAATTGTTCATATAAAGCTTGGGGTGGGAGGTGGGAAGGGAGGGATGCAAAGGACGCACCATTGTGTTCTCTGAATAGAGGCATGTTCAGGTAATAGGTATGAGAGTGTTTTTGTAAGTAAGGAGGGTAGAAGCTGCTGCTGCAGCGTCCTCCTCCATCTGTATGCCAATGTCAAAATATCCCTTAGATAATATAAATTAATAAAGCCAGCTAGTGTGATTGCAGCAGTGGCAAGTTCAATAATTGCCTTTTCAGAATATGAGAATAAACACCCATAGTCAACATGTAGGAAAAATTGAATTTTGGAAAAAGAAAGGGCGAGAAGATGGAGGTGAGAAGTTTGGATGCATGCAAGGTGGAGCGGTAAGTCCTATGGGGGGACAAAGTGGCTGGTAGAGATTAGCAGGATATTTGAACCCAAGCAAACGCGTTTTCACACAAGGCGGAAATTTATAGGTGGTTGAGCACCGCTGCCCCACACTAGAGCAGCAGGTATAGGATCCAAGGACATTAACATGAAAAAATGGATGTGGCCAGATGGCAGTGATAAAATTAAACTTTTTTATAAATTTCACTCAAAAGTGATATTGAACGGAAAGAAATATTAATGTAATCTACTTTTTTAGTACTATATGATCCCAACCCGAGGGTAATGTAATCTACTTTGTTTAGTTGATTTGATTAGTTTAATTACAAACTAAACTTACTAATGGCCTTCTACATAACTATAGTCTTCTCACGCTATGACATCATTTCAAACCCTAGTATTTGAACATATCTGCAATCATAAGACATATACATGTCAAAACATAAAGTAAGCATGTAAAATAATAAAAAAGCTTGCATAAGTATGTAAATTAAAAACGTAAGCATGTAAATACAAACTTAAAGTAAGCATGTAAATCAATAAAAAAAACTTAAAGTAACCATGTAGAATAATAAAAAACAAAAATTTATGCATGTAAAGCTATAAAAGTTCAATGTCAGCCTTAGCCTACACAAAAAAGCTAGCCAAAAATGTAAATTATACATATCATTGAAAAGTAGAGGCCATAAGCCACACACAGATACTCCAACATCCAGTGCTGAGCAATTGAGACTGATTCAGGAGCATTACAAAGCTGGAACAGCATTTTCAGTGAATGACACCAATGTCATGTTCACCTCTAGCGCTGCTGTCCCTAAACCAATAGGCATAACAAGTGAAGATAAATCTCATAAATCTGTCATTTTAGTGTTAAATAAAATTTTATATGGAGTCAATATCTCATTTATATCTCAATCTGATACATAAAATTTACTCATTCACAGACATTTCATATTAAACCATCAGCCATGCCCTTGCAAAGCCACACCAATTTTTTTTCTACCAATAGGAGTCCACAACATAGAACCCCAACCCATATGTAAAGGTGGAAATATCTGTGAACATTAGCATGATAGTCAGATACCCTAAAACAACTTTTCTATCACCTGCAGTAAAAGATTATATAATATTTTTTAAACACATATTATAAGTTTTACCTAAAATTATAAAGTAAATTGAAATAAAAGCTATCTAGAAGTTATTCAATACTATAAATGTAATTATTAGCTTAAATTCAAGAGATATTCATAACTTGCAAAAAGTAATATATATTCTTTTTTATTAGAATATATTTTGTTCTCATTATACCCCAGATAAGATATTATAGTCTCTGGCACAAAACACAGAAAAAATTTAAAAACAAAAAGCTTAAGCTTGACAGGTGTTATTATTTAGAATTGCAAAATTAATCCAATGAGACATATGATAGTGTTCTATCACTGTCAAAGATATGGCATAATGTATAAACTGGTCTTTTACCTAGTGTTGATAGAACATAGTGGAATGCCCAGAAAGCCAGGTCATTGTCATCTACATGATGTTAAGATCAGGAAATTTGGTTAAGTAATGGAAGTTAGTGCTTTAACATAGCTCCAAGTGCTCTACTACTAACTAGAGGGCTGAAATGGGGCCAACCTCATGGTTTTCAGGTATAGCTGCAGGGTTTAAGATGGGCGGAATGGTGGACATCTCTTTCTAGAATCTATGGATAAGCATCGGAATCAGATATAAACAAGCATAGTAATGAAAGCTAACTAACAGGAATTGTTTTAAATCAAGTTTAGCTTCATTGTCATACCAGTGTATTAAAAGGCTGATCAAGAGGATTACCCACAGAAGAACAGTGGACAGATTGGTTGATAGTATAGTGTTCCTTGTTTAGTTGTTGTTTCTTGGAATAGTAAACATAATAGGAGGGCTGCAATTTCTGCAAAGAACTAATTGAAGATTAGGTATTTTTATCTGATTTTATTATAAACTTTAAAAGAAAATTTTCGTAGCTTGACCGCCCTATTGAGGGCAGCCGCCTTATATTCTATAAGGGCGTTTTATGGAGATGGTGTGGTGGAGGATATATGTATGATTGATGAACATTCCTTTATAAGATCCAATGGAGCTTGTTTTATCTATAGGGCCTCATTAGACCGGCAAATTAAAGTAATGCAATCAGTTGGACCATTTATGATGCATAGCAGCGCATCTGGGGCACCAGTGCACTTTGAGATTAGTGGATTCCTCAGAATCTTAAGGTGATTCTCAAACCTCAGGAGGTGTTTCTGAGGTTTTTGGGTAAACCAAAATCAATTACTAAGTTACCAATGAGATTATTTGATTCAGTACTGGGAAAACTTGAAACATCTAAATCAAGGCTTTTACTTGTAGAATTGCCTTTTTGTTCACAGCGGTGGAGAGATAGGAGTGGTGGGTGCTTAAAAAAAGGATGCTAGAGGATGTTTTTAACCTGACCAATCTCTTACCAGGTTTCTAATCTTAATTAAGAGAATTGAGAAAGAGGAATGGGAAGCTGTGCTATGTCTCCATATGAATTAAGCTACGACCAGCGTTCATCTACCAGATGAGCCAGATAATTCTTCTGTATGAGAGGGTGGCTTGGGGTTTCATTCACTTATTTTTTATGAAATTATGTAGGGTTCTATCCAGTTGGAGGGGTTGGACATCCAGACTGACATTACCCTTTCCTTTAAATAAAGAGTTTATCCCATCATTAGGAATTTGAGCCAAGCTGTAGTTCCTGTGTTTATGGGTGAGTTTAAATGTAAAAATCACCAAACTCTTAGGAAGGAGGGGGCATCTGGTTTGGCCTGGTGAATATTTTAATGAACTCCTTCAGTTGGTGCAGTCTCTAGCACTCCCTCAGCTGTTTTTAAAAAGGTAGCCTTTCAAGTTTATCAGATACTGGAAGGAGCGTCACAAATTATGAGAGATTAGGTTGACCTCTACTTAATCCTCTTGATAATCATCTACCATGATAGATTCAGGTGCCTTTGGTCTGAAATCTTTAAAGAGGAATAACTAGGACGCATAGAATACGTAGTATGTTAATAATGGGAGGGGAACTTAATCCTGAAGACATCATTTTTTTAAGTTCTTCAACCCCTCATTTATAACAGATTGTTTTCACTTTAATTTATAGAAGAGACTTTAATGTTCAGGTGGTGGGTGTCTAAAATGATAAAAACATTTCTCAAGTTCAAGTTAATGTGACGCTTTTGATCCACAAAGTTTTTTTAGTCTTCTTCTATTCTTGAAGTATGATCCCGTTATAAGATTTAAGGTTTTCATAAGCTGTTTTGCGTTATTCTAAGCTTACATTGTGGGAGTGAGGTGGGAGCAAATTGGAATAAGTGGTCGTATCTCAGGTGCTTCACTGGGGGAGAAGTTGGTAGAGGCTCGGGAGCATTGTTTTTTTTGTAATATGCACTAGTGGGAGGTCTTATTCCCTTGTGTCGTGTCTGTCAGAGGTATAACTGTGGATATATTGCTCCAGTGTTTGGTTCACTCACTCAGTTTTCCCATCCGATTGATTGTGTAAGCATTTGACTGGCAGGGTTTAATCTGAATGTTTTAAGAGGAGCTTTTTAGCATCTAGCAATAAAGTAAGTCTACAACCGCTTGCTATCTCATTGGGGAGACCAAACATAGATAACACATACGCCACAACATGGCTTCAGTTTCTATAGAAGTAACTGTAATACTATAGAAAATAAGAGAAAACTGGGTGCAGCTATTGAAGACCACAATAATCATATTATATAAACTTAAAAAGAGTTAGTTTACAATAAAAACTTGCAGACACTGTGTCCCAGGGACCCTCAAATTGTCAAATTATATGAGAGACCCTTCTCAGTTGTGCCAGAATTTAAGCGGGCGCATACTACATAGTGGAATTTATGTGGAATTCTTCTTGGAGGAATTTCCCAGACGTAAAATCTCTTGACTAATTTCCACACTTCCTAGACCCAGAATGACCCACAGTTGGTTGATCATGGTGCTATTGATTCACCCATTTGATGAGGTAGGGACCCAAATTCTATCCCATTAGAAAATACCTTTCCTTTAAGGCATAGTGGGTGTGCTTATAGGACTTGTTCTCTAGGCCCTCGTATACCTCAATCCTCTCTGGAGAGGCTTGCTGGGCGGCAATAAATTGGTCAAGGAAAGGCACGTTTGAGGGAAGGCCTGGAAAGAATACTGAGAGGGGTAAGCCCAGGATTTAAAAGGAGTTAACAACAGTTGTTATCTAGGAGAGCTCATTTGTGCTGGGATTCATGGAAGGTTCTTACTTAACAAGTTAGGCAAAAAGCTCAAGGCACTCTGATGAGCTTATATAGCGAAAATTGCATAGGTCATAATAGTTGAGGGCTTATCAATAAGCAATGTTTATTTTGTTTTCTGAAGTTTGTCAGAGATTATTTTTTTTAGTCTGGACTATAAATTTATGCTGTGACCTATAGAGGAGGTATTTCCAGAGAGTCAGTATTCAGGACACAGCTGACAGCTCTTTTTTAGATTGACCAAGCTTGCTAAAAGGATATAAATTTTTGGAAAATTAAGTGACGGGAAGCTTAACCCTAACATGCTCATGGAGTCACTGTACCCACAGTAACTGAAGATACGTCAACAAGCTACAATAAAGGATGTTGGCTTAATAGTACTATTGACTTCTACTAAGGTTTGAAATGTTTTTCAAAGCTGTCAAACCTAGCGGGAATAATCAATAAAGACAAAAAAATGAGTTATATGGCTTTTCTTTACGCTCATTCTCACTTTTGAGTGAATTAATAAAAGTTTATTTAGCCACCATCATCTGGCCACGTCCGTTTCCCATTTGATATCATCAGATCCGCCGCCTACTTCCCCAATGTGGGGCAGAGGTAATCAACCCCCTAGAATTTTCTGCCCTGTAGGGAGACGCGTTTTGGATGGGCTCAAATAGTCCGCCCAACTCTTCTGGCTGATTTTTCCCTCCATGGGACTTAGCATTCCACCTTGCACACATCCACTTACCCACCCCCATCCTCTCACCCTTCCTCACTTTCCAACGTTCAGTTTTGTATCCGTGTCAACTATGTGCATTTATTCCCATATGCAAAAGCAATAATCAAATTAGCTATTGTCGCCTTTGCACCAGCTAACTTTATTGATTTCCACCCTTTTTTAAGGGCTATTTTGATTTAGGGTTTCAAAAGGAGTAGGACGTTGCTACAGCAAAAACTCCATTATTTAAAAAACTCCATTTCTACTACCTGTACTCATCTCCCCTCTGATACTACTATGGCTGTGTCATATGCAAACCTCCTTCCCATCTCCCAGCCCAAATTATGTATGATGCATTGTGTTAGGTCTTTTGGCTTATGGCACTCAAACCACCTCGTCTTCACAGTTCCCTCTGAGGCAGAAAGCCTTGCGGCCCCTCATGCCACTGCCAATATCTTCCCCCACAACCCTTCCAATGCCCAACAAGTCCCCCCATGTGCTAATATTGATGTATTACCATAGCATTTCTTTTGGTCATAGGTCAACAACAGGTGACAGATTTGTACACTCTGCTTTGAATTAGACCATATTAAAAACATGCCCCCAAGCTGTTCCTTCTGTTGTTATTTCTGAACCCCTGTCAGCGGATCCAAATGGGGTGTTTTGTTGCCACCTCCCCAATTCCCTCAATTGCTGGTCCAAAGTGGGAAATCTGCTCCCTTTATTTCCCCCAGCCACACTCATCCACCTGCCTTCCAAACCACCAATCAGAATCAGGCTTGGACCACTGTTCACCACCAAGCATCTTACCATTCGCCATCTTCCACCCACCCTTATTATGCCTCTCCTGATCATGTTAGCCAAAATCATTGGGCCCTATTAGATGAGGTTGACGAATCAGGTGAAAGCCCACGGATGGCTATGACTTGACTGAATTTTAAATAATGATTTTGAGAATCTTCTCCTGCACAGATGTTATGCCAATAAACCAATGCCATAACCATCCAAAGTGACCATAGCTTGCCTTAGCAGTGGTGGACTCAACCCATTGTCTCCTCCTCCATAAAGCAGTGGCACAGTCTGTTTATGATTTCTCAAATGGGATACATCTGCCTAACTTCCCCCCTTATTTTCCTAAAGAAGCGTTGGAAGAAATCACCAAGCTGGACTACACCACTTTAAACGCTGCCTCATATGTTTCTAGCCTTGCAGCTTATAACCAAAAATTAAAATCAAATTGAAATTTTCTTACCAATTTTGCTCTACTCCCAGATGCCTGACTTCAAGCTGAACATTATCTTACAAAATTTTTGAAGCCCTCCTTAAGGCTTATTATTATTTCTATCAATCCCTTCATTTACGCCCTCTACCCCCATCATGCTGATGCCCCAACGCCCTTACTTTAGGCTTATATCCGCTTCATTAATATCACCGCTTTGTATGTCACTGCTGAGCCTGACGCTGTGTCGCCTGAACCTCCCTCCCCTCTGTCATGGTAGGTTAGCTGTCTTTCACTTCCCGCCTAGTTAGAGGTTTTATTTTGGTTTTTTCAACCCCATTTGTTTTAGGTTTTTTTCTTTGAGTTGTAATTTCAATTTCCTGGTCAGCGTGCCTCAAATAAAAATTTAAAAAAAATGGGCGAAAAAATGTATTATTGTTTCAAAGGATTTAAAATTTATATAGAGTGGGGACTTATTGCTGAGAGGACTTTTATGGCCCTGTACAATCAGAATATTCTACATCCTTTTAGATCAACTGAATAGTTGACGCCTTCATTGTTTCATGTTGACGTCATCCTCATGACTGTATTGTTGGGAGTTAAGCCTTTCAAGATTTGGGAAGCGGAGGTGCAATTCCAGAAGGCCTCTCCATGAAATCCCGCGCACATGAAACTTCCTTATCAAAACTCTCATTGTTCCTTCAGGACATTTTGATTGTAAGGGGTTAAGAGTCAACTATTCAGGGTAAGATCAAGGATTAGGTTCTAAAATTTTTTATTATAACAAATACCAACAAAGCCCTTTCTAAGATCCTGTTAGAGGGGATTTTGGGCCATAAGAATCGGCCATGAACTTGGTTTACCACTGTCCCTTGAGTAACATTGAAAATGTGATATTCAAAGTTCATCTTATGAATGATCTGGTAGGTCCATACTAAAGAGCGTCAAGCTTGTTTTATTTGATTTCAGGTTAATAATAATAAAAGAAGACTAGTCTCCTAACTGGAAAGTTGGTAAGGATGGTCGTCCAACGTTAAATTGGGATGTCTCCTTTTCTATGTTGGTGACTATTCCCTGAGTATCAAGGTCTCAAAGCCAAAATTATTTCATCAGTTAAGGCCCTCATTTAAAACTTAAAGTTTATAGTCATTTAAGTATTTATAGGGGCTAGACGCTACTTAGCAGCTAAGGGGTACGCCCATATAGAGCTTTGATGGGATTCATCTTGATTTTTAGTTAGTAACTTATCCAGTAAGCTAGTAAAGCGCTGAATAGATATTATTAGTGTGTAGGGTCAGAGGTGGCAATCTTCTATAATATAGAAACATGTGTCCCGTTAGCGTGTTCCACCGCCCCTTGGTTGAGGGATTATTAGGGGCGGTGAGACTTTGGTTAGCCCCAAAAAGCGTAGTTAGTTCTTGGACTACCTGTGAGATAAAGCTTAGCCTATTGTCCAAAAGTAGAGTTTGCAGGCTTCCATACTGGGTGAAAATTAGTAAGATAAGGAATAGGTATTGTCTTTCATGGTGGCACCTTGAACAGAGTCTCTAAGACCTATTTAGTTAAATGCTTTACAACTGTTATGATATATTTGTGCACAGTAAATTGTTGGGCAAAGGACCCACCACATTGATGCTGATAACATTAAATGAAATCAATGGAGCCACAACTGAATGATAGTACTGAGGGCTAGCAAAACCTTGGGTATGACATGTAAAATAAGCCATTAACCTTCCTAGATATTCTCGACCATCTGATCCTCATAGCATCATTTTGCTAGCCATTTTTAAGACTTTTTCACTGCCCGTGTCCCATGGCCGTACGTCCTTCAAGGATGACATCATTTTATGAAAAAGGACTGGATAAAACTGAGCCATTTTTTGCCAAAATTCTTATACAGCATTACCTCTTTGATTTGGCCGTACTGAAACATTTTCCATAGCTCAGTTTGGATCTCAGGAGTTTCCAACTCTCCCTGATCAGACCAGAAAATTAGTTCATATAGTCTGTCTTCTTTTGGGGTTAATGCCAGCACCGCATCCTAAAAAGACTTTTCGCATTTTAATTGATCATTCCTGTGCAATGGACTGTGGTAAAATCGTATTTTCTGTAGTCTTAACGCCCACCTTACTAACTGGTCATCTGAGTCCTTAATGGATGCAACCATCGGAGCAAATAATGGTAAGTGATGATGGTGCAAATGGGTGCCGTATAAGTAGGGCTGATAATGCTTGATTGCTAATAAAACATCCAGGCACTCACTTTTAGTAGCACAATAATTTAGTTTGACCTTGCTCAGGGTCTTGCTAAAGTAAGCCATTGGATGGTCAACTTGATATTCATTGTGTTGAGCAATGATAGCCCCAATGGCATTGTCACAAGCATTGGTGAACAGAAAGAATGGTATTAAAAATGCAGATGAACAAAAATAGGTGTATTACAAAGAGAAGTAGAAATCAGACTAAAAATCTGTTCTTGTTCATACCATCAGTTGACAGGTGCACTCTTTTATAGAAGGTAGACAAGGGGTTTGGCTAAGTTGGCAAACTGAGGGAAACCTGACGATAATAACTCATCATGACCAGGAACAATTGAATACCCTGAGGCTCTGGGGCGCAATAAATTCTTAATGGCAGCGACTTATTCAGGATGGGCTGAATTCCATGATTTGAGACCTTGTGTCTGAGAACACATGTTTCATATTGTAAAAAATAACACTTCAAAGGCTTAAGCTTTATAGAGGCCTTCTTAAGACTATTAAAGACTTCCAAGAGATGATCCATGCGGCTGTTGAAGGTTTTTGAGAAGACAGTGATATCATTGAGGTGCACAAGGAAACAGGATAGTTTTAGATCTCCTAGGATCCTGTCATTGCGTGTTGTAAAAGTGCAGGCGCGTTGCAAAGGCCCTGAAGAATCTTATTTGGCTTAAGTAGCCCCTGTTGGCTATGAGTGTGAATTTGAGAGCTCTTCAGGCGCTAGCTCCACTTTTCAGTAACCTCCATCAAGATCCATATCAAAAAATATTGTGTACTGGCAAACAAGCAGAGAGAGGCAATAATCTAAGACAAAAATGAACTGTTCTTTTTGGTAATGGAAATACGCCTTTAATAGTCCATCATTACACGATGATTATCATTTTTCTTCAGAATTAACAAGAGAGGAGACAAAAGGGGCTACGAGAAGGCACCAGTAACCCAGCTTCGATTAGCTGCTTAAGCTTAACTGCCACCTGCGCTTCTTATATCCTACTTTTTTGTAGGGATAGGAAAGAATGGGTTGATCTTCCCCAGTCTCAAAATGATGTAAAATGCTATTACTTTTTACAAAATCGTAGAGGAGGTGAAAAGAGGTTATATATTCCTAAAGTAATTTATCAACTTAAACCTGCTGCTCACTGGTGAGCTCTCGCCCAATAGATTTGATGATTAGAGCAATTGACGGTGGTGATACTAGACCAAGATCTCCTAGACCTCTAAAGCTATGACCGTCTTCCGTGGCCTCTACAGGAAGAAGGAAAACATAAGCAGCTGGTGAACTCCACAGGACTCTCTTTTGTTCAGAAGAATGTCCATGAATGCCTGCCACTGATTGGCTAAAGTCTGGTTGCTTCCAAACTTCTGGATTAAGGCCATATGCTTTTTCTTAATTATGAAATTCCTTTAATTGGGGAGTCACGATTTTATGGGTCATACTATACAAGCAGATGTGGATGTACTACTTCTTCTGATGGTCAGTGACCTCATCCATCAAGCTCTCATAGGTGTACAAGAAGGAGGCTATACTTTCCTGTCCCAGGGTTAATTTCTACTTAAACTAGGCTTAAAGTTACTTACAATAGGAGTGAAAAGAGTATTGATGACAGGGACCAGTGAAGGCTTGGAATCTTGGTTTCCACATAGTTTTGAAGGGCTTGTTAGTCCAATCGTCATCTTTATCCATATAGATCCTCCTGAATCTCATATATCTAAGTTCAGAGAGTATTTGAGGTTTTAATAACAACTTGCTGCTTCAGAGCTAAATTTTGGTAAGTTGAAGGAGCAGATGACTCTCAAAGTTATTTCAAGCAAGTTTTAAACCATTGTCACGTTTGTTTGATTTGGGTGTTGTGGTTATCAGTTAGCTTAGCAAATGCACTGAAATTATCCAAATAGTCCAAAAAGCATCTATTGTGACTCTGGGATTAGAGAGTACCCCATCTACTTAGAGCTTGCATCTTGAGCCACATTTTGTATTTGCTTCTGTAAAGCACCCAGCTCTGTTAGAACGTCTTGTTTCTAGGAACATTAGGAATTCTAGAAGTAGGCACTGGGGGACTGGAAGATCCTTATGGTCCATGTGGACCTTAGGTACCTTCTGGACCTTCAGGGCTTCTTGGACCTTATGGTCCACTGGGCCCTTCAATCCCTTCACTATTGGAGTTAATATTGCAGGAGGTTAGCTACTGAAAGTGCTGCTGAAGTGTCCACACAAGGTTCTTAATCTGGTTAGGGCATTGGCTCTCAGTTGACTCAAAGAGATGCATTTTTTGAAGAAGCTGATCTTCAAGATAACCTGAAATCAACTATCTAACATAGCAAGTTGAATGTGAACCTCATTTATCAGTTAACAGTCATTGACAATGGCTTCTCTTTGTTATATACAATGGGGGAGGCAATTTCATAAAAATTCACAACTTCTAAGCGTAGGTTTTAGTGAGCCCTAGCTGTCACGCTACATAATGGTGGTGCAACGCAACTATTTTTAGGATATGGTGCATGCCTGCATAGACGAAGCTTCAGAGATAGCTATCAGTACTTAAAGACAATTCTCCTGAGGGCATTAGGATGAGGCATATAAGTTTTACATCAGTGAAGGCACCAAAGAGACTTAGGAGCGACTGAAGTATCCTCTTACAGAGCAGATGCAAATCAATAGTTGTTAATAAATCTTGTTGAGGCTCATATTGAAGGTGATACTGATCGTGATCAATGATGGTAAGGTAAACTGAAAGGTGGCCTAAAATTATAAGCTTTCAGGATGAAGAGTAGTTACTTTGTACAGAGAGGATTTAATCCAACAAGTAACGCTTATCAACAATATTGGCAGGTTAGTTTTCTTGATTTCAAGTATTCTCCTTTTTTTGTGATAGACGTTTTTAATTGGACTGGTCAGAGCCCATTGTAGTTTGCACACTTATCTTGTCTTAACAGTTCTCTTGGCTGTAGCTAGGGGTTCAAAATGGGGTTGAAGCTGTAAAACCAGTGGAGAGGTCTATGAAGATGAATATATAGGGTGTAAAAAACTCTTTATTTAGTTAAAAGGTGTCAATGTTTTTTAGGTTTTGTGGGGTCATGGTGCTAAGGGAACCTCAATGGCCCCATACAATCAAGAATTTTTATTTCCTTCTGGATTGGCTGCATAGGTGACGCCCTCATTGTTCTGCGTTGTCCTCATGACTGCAATGATGAAAACCGCGCCTTTTGAGGTTAGGGAAGCAGAGGTGCAATTCCAGAAGGCATCTCTAGCAATCCATGGGCGCGTGAGGCTTCCTGATCAAGGGTCTCATTGAGGCCTTCAAGGACAGGTTTTAACTGTGAGGGCTCAATATTCAGCTTATTGATCCCAATTAAGGAGTAGGAATCTCAAATCTCTCGTCATCTCAAATCCTAACAGTGATGAACACCCAAAAATTTATTTAATATACCCACTTCTTATAAGCTCACATTTACCAAACCACTGACCTAATCATGATCAACACCAACAACTAATAAGCCCCTACCTTTAACAGGATGATCAGTCTGGTCTCAGGCCCTTTCTGAGTCTTATGCCATGTGAATGAGGTGGCATACAAAATTATAGCTTCTAGAAGACTTCTGTTTGCATCCAGTGTTGTAAATCATATAATGTGAGGGTCCCATACTGGAGAATCTGGAACCCATCAAGCTTTAACAACCCCAAGGAAGTAAAATATGAAGTAGAGGAAATTATTGACACAAAGAGCCTCAAGGAAAGCATTTATACTTATTTATATGGTACAGGTATATCATCAAGGAACACTATTTGCATACAGCAACGAAATTTGGCAACTTCTCATCAAGGGTGGAAGAGTTTCAGGAACAAAGGGGGTCTCCTTAAGGGGGTGATGAGATAGTCAAAGCATTGCTTGACTTCCACGTTGCCTTGTTACTCCCTGTAGGAAGGCTAAGCCATTACTAGAGGATCAGAAACTGAGAGAATTACATGTTTAAATAGTGGTCTAAAAAATTATGAATTTCTAATTAACAGAATTTTTCAGTATTGATAGAGATAATATTAATTTTAAATAAACAAATATAATAATTCTGATCTTAAAAGGGTGTCATGATTCTGATATGACTGGAAGATAAACTGTCAGAGACTGGTGTACTACTGGCCTGGTTGGGGGTAGCTAACCATGAATTATCATAACCAAGGGGTTTAGCCCAGTATGACAAGAACACTAGAGGTGTCCAGGTATAAGGAATGGTGGGTAAGCTGGTATGGGAGTTGCTTAAAGACATGGCTCTAAAAGGAGAAAGTTGGAAGGGCGTTTCTTATAGGCTGGGGTGGTAGATTGGTAATGATAACACTTTAGTAAATAAGCTTAATAGTGTTTGCATTATAAGAATAATTTTATTGTAAATAGTGGCGGTCAAATTGTCCTTCAGAAAGTCCTCTACGAACCTTGGTGCGTCCAAAGACCTCACATCCTGCCACATATTTTAATACATCCGCTCCAAGACCAGGCCATTGGTAAGTTCTTTGAATCAGTTGGATCATTTTATTCTTCCCAGGGTGTCTTGCCATGCCTACATCGTGGTGCTCGCGCATGACATCCAATCTTAAAGGTCCTTCTGGCACATAAAAACAACCTTTCCAGGGTACTAACTGACCCTTTAATGAGTAACCCTTTTTGTACCACACAAAATCTAAGTTTTGAATGAGATCATTCTTCACATTCTAACAGAAAGCATCATCATTTTGAACATCTAAAACCTCATCTCCACTACCCACTAGCACAGGATAAGATAATAATGCTGCGAGATCCTTAGTCTTCAGAAGCACCTGTGTATTAAACTTGGTAATTTCCCCCTCTTCAGGGATCATGTCAGGACGCCGGCTTAAGGAATCTGGAACCAAATTAATTTTTCCATGTTTGTAACCAATGTCTAAGTCATAATCCGCCAGAGTAAGTGCCCATCGTGCCTGACGCTGGTTCAATTGCCGTGGGGGAAAAAGTAAGTCAAGTTTTTATGGTCTTTCAAAACTTTCACTGGGTACTTTGCCCCACACAGGTACCGGCGCCAGTGTTTGAGACATTGAACAACAGCCAACAAGAAACGCCCTTCCAAGTATTTCCTTTTAAAGCCATGTCTTTAAGCAACTCCCATACCAGCTTACCCACCATTCCTTTTACCTAGACACCTCTAGTGTCCTTGTCATACTGGGCCAAACCCCTTGGTTATGCTAACTCATGGTTAGCTACCCCCAACCAGGTCAGTAGTACACCAGTCCCTGACAATATCTATAATCTTAGGAATTCCACTAATGTCAGGATTTACCCTGACATAAACCCTAGTTTGGTATGATGGAATGGGTAGAATCCGCCAACCCTGAGTATGAGTTACAATTTTAGACCGCTTATAGATGAGGCAATATTAAATTAGAATGGATGGTTATTCAATTGCTTCTATCTGAGGTGGTTAGGAGATATTGATGTACAATGAATAGTGGTAAATCGCCTCAAATTAGGTTTCATGAATTTGATAAATGAAGAATTGCTGCAACCAGTGAGATACAGTGATTTGAATTACTAAGCTGAGGAATTGGCATCAGCTGAAGTCAGAGGGATATAGGTGAGATTAGATGATTGATAGAAGAGGTAATTATAGTTTAGTGTGAGTGGAACAGTGAGGACCCGCTGTATTTGTTATATTAAATAGAAGAGTGTTGTGGGAGCAAGTGCTCCTTATTTACTAAAAGTTTATTCTGTTTTTTTTGTGGATGACAATCATCATATAGTTGGTCCCATTGCTCAGTGGGATGAACTCTGTGCAAAAACCCTTGGCGTATCTCCAGAATAGGCCGAATTTATAACAGTGGTGCTCACTACAGGGGCCCATTGATCAATCACAAAAAAACAATAAAAATTTCTCAGTTGATGGCTATATCATATCAGTCTTGGTTTGGCAAGGAAACTTCCCAAAACGGTGCAACCATTGAATATGTGGAACTCAAGCTTGCCCTGGACGCTGTTCTTCAATAAAAGAAGCTGTTTCTGAAGGAGGTTAATATTGATAAGCTGCCTCTATTTGATTGTGATGAGAACATCCATGGATTCTTTAAGCAACTTGAGTTTGCAATAAAAGGAGCTTCATATCGGTGTATAGCCAAATTATCAACATAAACCTTGGATGTCATAAGCACCTACCAAGTTACTTGATATCTGACCAACAGTTCCGTTACCTATCAAGAAGTGAAGGAAACTGTGACGTGGTTGTTTAAGGAACTTCAAAGATGGCTCAGAAGAAGGCTGAGTTCTTAACAATCAGGCTTCAGCATAATGAGACCCTCACTGTGTTTGCTGATCGATTTATGGCTGAAGCCCATGGTTAATTGGGGCTGGGACTTTTAACCTAATCTTAAGTATGCATGGTGTTAACCTCCGCTGTGAAACCATACCATGAGTTTACTAATGCCATGTAATCATATTTAGAGGTTAGCATACCCTTACTTAAACTTGTTCAAAATTTCCGCCGTCAATCCACTACCTTCTCTCCTCCCAATATAGAGAGGAAACCTATCGCCTCTACTGCTGGACTTTCTTATTTTGGTAATTATCCCTCCCTGTTCAGCATCTGTTTAGTAACCCCTGGCCTTCTTCCCACTACACGCCTCACTCCCAATGGAGTTGCCATCAGCAATTCAACTATTGTGAGGGTCCTGTTTACACCACTTGACCCCAGTCCAACTTTTGTTGTGGCCCATTTTACAACAATCATAAAAGCAGGTCTTATGAGGTCAATTGTTTTTTGTGCGGTCACTCTGGATACCTGGTCAGAAGTTGCCTCAATAGTTGGGTTCTTTACCTACCACAGGAACAGTACAATTAGGGTAAGTCAGAGCGGATAGAGATGGGACTCTCTACCTCAGCTATTCTGACTCAAAATGTCCCACCGGAACCTATCCCCATACATTTAGTGGAAGTTTCTAAGTATGATGATGCCTTCCTATATCAGCAGCCAGTTGGAGGGGTGAATGTGCTGACGCAAGCACAATTAATAACACATGGCGGAAGAAGGCCCCAGGAGCAACCAAAGCTTTATACTTTTCAAATTTTTGACCAACTTACTGCAGATGAAACAAATCCATTCGCTGATGTGCTTATCTTAAAAGGGGCAAACGTGGCCCTTCCTATGGACGCTAAAGTTAATGAGTACCCTAAAGTTGGGGAGGGTATTATGAGCTTCCTAGGAAAACGAGATCCATTGAATGTCCACGCTTAAAAAAATCAGAATGCATCTTAATCTGAGTTTACTTATTGTAAAATTGTCTTAGCAAAAACCTGAGTCCGCGCTATAATTGATTTGGGTGCCCCAATCAACATTGTGTACACAATGTTGGTGACAGAGTTGGCATGAAAGCCTGACGTGGAATATCATATGGTGTATGGTACTGCAGGCGCAGAAAGCACGGTCTCTGAAGGAGTGTACAGCGCGCTACCCTTGTGGTTTGGGTCTATTGTCATTATAGCCCCAGCTATAGAGCTACTGAACAATAACTATGACCTGTTAATTGTAACCGCTTCAATGCGCCACTTCAGGGCTGTTGTTGATACGAAAGCGGAGACCTTTGAAGTTATGGGGCTGCAGATCCCAATATACTTCACTTCCATTGGAATGCCAAAGAAACTGGTGCACATGCGTCACATTAACCTTACATATGGTGATGGGGTTATTCCAGTTCGTTACCATCAACTAAAGAGCAAGACTCAGGCCCTTCCTCATCAAATTTATAGATATTAAGGGCTACCGCTTAGAGCTGCTGGCCCTATATCTATCCCCTCTGGACACCAAGTAATCATATACACCGAGTTAGAGGTGGAAGTGCCTGCTGGGCTATATGGGGAGATCATTGGTCCCTATCAGCAATTGAAGATTGAGCCCCACGTGGCCCCAGGCATTAAAATTCAGGGCATGTGGAGATCAAGGTCTTGGTATCAAATCTTCATAATGGATCAATGCAAATCTGCCAACACCAAATAGTGGCATATCTAGATTTTTCCAAGTTGAGGAGGTCTTTCAGGTTCATGAGTTTGGTTTTCTGGATGAATTTGCTCTGCCCATTGAACCACAGCTTGGTGTAATGGCAGTTGCACTACGTGAAAATTTAATGGGGCTAACAGAAGACCAGAAAGACCAAATGGAAGCCTTACTTCAAAAACACAAAAAGACCCTTGCTGCCAATGATCATGATCTAGGGTGTGCGTGGGGAGTGATCCATTGAGTGGACACTGAGGACCATCCCCCATCAGATCTCAGCCAATCTGCTGATCTAGAGCAGCGGAAGAAGTTTTCATGGCAGAAATTGGTAGTTTTCTGGAGCAAGGAATTATTGAACTGTCAAAAAGCCTGTAGGCTTCCTCTGTCCTAATTGTCAAAAAGAAGGACAGTACCAACCAATTAGTAATAGACTACCACAAGCTCAACAGCATTACAAAAAAGGACTCATACCCCTTGCTGCGAATTTACAATGCTTTGTACTTGTTGGGAGGAGCCCATTACTTCACCACAATAAATTTGATATCTGGCTATTGGAAGGTCGAGTTACCTGCAGTGGAACAGGAGAAATGCGCCATTATCATATCAAAAGGGCTTTTTCAACTAACCCTTATGCCACAAGGGCTATGTAATTCCCCAGCTACATTCCAAAAGGAGAAGGACACTATCCTTGGCAACTTGAAGCTGTCATGCGTTTTTGTATAATTTGACAATATCAACGTTTTCTACCGCGCGTTTTCTGTGCACCTTAACCATTTGGAAAATGTATTCCGCCAGTTGGCTGAGGCCAACATCAAAATAAAGCACTTGAAATGCCACTTTTTCAAAAATCAGCTAGAGTACCTTGGGTTTATGGTTTATGCAACAGGGCTTTTGCCCCAACCAGCCAAAATGGAGGCCATCTGAGAGATGACTATACCAAACAGTAAGCGAGATATACAAGTATTTTAGTGATGTTCAGTTACTATGGCCATTTTATACCCAACTTTAGTTGTATTGGAATTCCACTATTTGATTTATTAATAAAGGATGCCACGTTTATATGGATGGAATGCCACCAACGCTCCTTTGGTACACAAATGGAATTGATTAATGTGCCAGAGCTACACTACACAAATTTCAAAAAGGAATTTATTGTACAGACAGATGCATCCCTTTCTGCTGTGAGGGCAGTTCTGTCCCAAAAAGATGACAAAGGGGAGGAGCACCCATTGGCTTACTGCAGTCAAATTCTGAATAGCCACAAATGTAATTATATTGTGACTGAGTTGGAGTGCTTAGCAGTGATCTACGCTTATAAGCAATTTAGAGTATATTTGCATGGCGTAAAGTTTAAAGTTGTGATAGATCACGCCTCGTTACACTAGTTTCAGGACCTTGAGGAGCCTGAGAGGCGCCTATCCCGGTGAGCCCTTATAGCTGCAGGATCATGAATTTAAAGATTATTAACCAACTGGGAGTCAAACACCAGAATTACAGACTGCTTGCGAGATTACCAACATTTGCAGTGATGGAAGATCTAAGTGACACATGTATGATAAGATGCTTAGCGGTAAGTACAATGATGAGCCATCACAAGTCATAGAGGTGTTAGATGAAATGCAAGCCAATACTTTCCAGTGGAATAGTGAGCTGTATAAGCGGATGTATGATTCAACAATGGACTTTCTGTGACCCTCACCATGGCCTAATATTATCATGAGCGCACATAGGGCCATTAGACATGGTGGTGTGCACAAGATAATGGAATTGTTGTGGCCTTGGTATTACTGGGAAAGCATTAATTTGACGTGCTTGATACTATCTCCTCCTGCCACCAGTGCCAAGTGGAAAAGCCATTCTGCCAGAAGACCTTGTACTGGTTAGTGAAGCTGCACTTTGCTTGGCATACGTTTTCATGGATGTTGTTGGCTCTCTGAAAATGGGAGCTAAAAGTCCAAGTACATTCTGGTGGCAATCGACCACTTAACCCAATGGGTTGAAGCAAGGGCATTATGAGATTTGGGGCCGGCACAGTGGTCAAATTCATATTGGAATGCATTATCCAGCGGCATGGCTGCCCTCAGTTTCTCCTTACTGTTAAATAAAACTAACTTCACTTCCCACATCCTCCCAAAGCTTAATGAGCTGATGGCCATCTGTGGGGTTTTGACAACCTCATACCACCTCAAATCCAATGGAATGGCTGAGCAGGTCAATGGGACTTTAGTGAACATACTCTGTAAATTAATAGTAGATTGACTCTTAGACTGAGATCCCTTCTGTCCACCATCTTTGCCTATAATATTATGTATCGTTCCACCATGGGGAAGAGTCCCTTCCAATTACTATATGGACAACACCCTGCTCTTCCAGCGCTGCTCTATGCCTGTGTAGAAGATACTGGCAGAATTAATCTCCAACGTTATTTGATGACCCTAGATGATACATTAATCAAAGTGCAAACCAAATCATATTCTTTAGTTTAACCAAGCTGATTAAGACTCAAGCTTCCTATCAGGTGTCATACATTTGCCCTCACAGATGAAAAATAAGAATGTCTTAGATCGAATTCAGCTGAAAAGGGGAAATGTAAGCCATTTACGATTTTCTGATGTTGTTAAGAGCTTGTTTAATATGAGGTTAAGTCAAAAAGTAAGGCAAATTTTATTTTCCCTGATGCAAAGGATGGCAGCATTGGCTGAACAATGACATATCATAACCTCAAAGTTTTTTGTTCTTTAGCTGTGTTGTTTCAGTTCTCAAATCCATTTGTAGTGATTTCAGGGCATTTTACTATGAGTGCCCCATTGTCCATGTGCACCAAGGAAGAAATGAGGGGAGTGGTACGTTTTCTGCACTCTGAAGGGACTAAACCTGCGGAGATTATTCGTAGAATGCAGCAGCAGTACGGTGTGAGCTGTCTTAGTGAATGCAAAATATATAAGTGGATAAATTGCTTTAAAAATGGTCGTGTATCTATCTGCGATGAAGAGCGTTCAGGTAGGCCATCCACTTAGAAGATGGACAAGAACATTGAGGCAGTTGAGAGAATGATTTATGATGATTGTCGCATCAAAATTGATGATATTGCACATGCGTTAAACAAAAGCCACGGTTCAGCAATTGCAATCACCCACAAATCACTAAATTATTGCAAAGTGTGTGCTCGTTGGGTATCACATCAACTAACATACCAGCACAAACAGAAATGTTTGGAAATTTTTGAAATCACATTTAAGGCATTTAGAAGAGGAAGGAGAAGAGTTTCTCAGTTGCATAGTAACTGTTGATGAGACATGGGTCCATCACTTTGAACCACAGAGTAAGTGGCAGAGTATGGTGTGGAAACATCCATCCTCGCCTACAGCAAAAAAGTTCAAAAGACAAGTTTCTGCAGGAAAGTTGATGATGACTGTGTTTTGGGATATGAAAGGTCCACTTCTAATTCATTACACTCCTGAAGGTCAAACCGTGAATTGTGACAGCTACTGTGAGCTACTGCGAGTTCTGAAACCCAAAATCAAAACAAAGAGGCGAGGAAAACTTCAAAAGGTGTGCTTTTGCTTCAGGACAATGCTTATCCTCATACTGCGGGGAAAACGATCCAGTGCATTCAAGATCTTGGTTTTGAGCTGCTGGAGCATCCGCCGTACAGTCCTGACCTAGCTCCAAGTGATTTTCACCTTTTTAATCCGATGAAGGAGCACCTGCGTGAATCCAAATTTTCATCAGATGACAAGTTTGTGGAGGTGGTGCATGAGTGGCTGTTCACGATGCCACAAATCTTCTTCCAGGACAGAATTATGAAGCTTGTCAAGAGATGGACCAAGTGCATAGAAATCGAGGGAGATTATGTAGAGAAATGATGTTACTTGTCATCTTGTTTTCACAATAAAAAGTTCCTTTTTAAAAATTTTCCTTTACTTTTTGACTTACCCTTGTAAACCCTCACTGGATATTAGGGCACATTTAGCTCGGTCTTCTGGGCATAACTCAATTTTCAGTATCCACTGGCTAAGTCCATTGGCAAAGAATAGGTTGAGCCAGCTAATAACCGAAGGGAATCAATGATCCATGGTAAAGGATAACTATCTTGTTGAGTATTGTTCAATCTACAACACTCCATAACCACCCAAAGTAAACCATTTTTTTCCTAACCATTAGCAACGGGGAGGCCCAAGGACTGTTGGAGGGCTTTAATAATCCAACCTCCAATAGTTGATGCAATTCTTTGGTGACCGAGGATTTACCCATTTTTGACTTATGATAGAGTTTGGCACAAATAGGAAGGTGATCTCCAGTTTCAACGGTGTGCATTACTCCCTTCATTTAACCAAAATCATAAGTATGATTAGCAAAAATGTCGGAGTATTCTTCCAATATTTGAAGTACTTGTTTCTCCTGATCTATAGTAAGATGTTTCCCTATTGTAGGTCCCACAGTAAGAAACTTCTGATTAGCTTCCAATCTAAAGTCATTTAAGCTTCCAGAGTTTTTAACATTATAAATTCAAGATAAGGGTAATAATTTGACATAGGCTATTGAATTTTCTCAATCTACCACTTTTGGATCATTGGTCATGTTTGCCAATCAAACTCTTAACAATCCAGAATAAGCATAATCCAATTACCCAGGACAAGGCAAGTTCTCTTTAGTAGAAGGGTTGGAAATACCTTGGAATTGTACCAAATGGCCTTTGGGAATTAAAAAATGTAAAAAAGTGCTGATGATTATCTGAGATTTTGGCGGAATAATTAAATTCTCAGTGAAAAAATAGCATTCCTTATTCTATGTCAGCTGTTATAGGGGTAATTTTACTCGGGGCCTTCTTCATAGTACTGAATGTAATAAGACCTTTTTGACCCCTCCAGCATACATAACTGACGTCTAATACAATCATGTTTGGCTAAAAGCAATTGAACCCTATACCCTAAAAAAGATACTAGAGATTTGGGGCAATTAATAATTCCATTAGATTACTGAAAAAATTGAGTCCTCAAAAAGATCATAACTCAAGTTATCAAGGACAATTGCAGGTGGTGTAAAAGTTAACTTCCCAATTTTTAGGGGAAGCGACAAAAAAGCTTCAATTGATTGAGTACTCTGAGGTCCCTCAGTGCCATATTCTTCATAATTTTAAATATCAGGTGTTAACTTAATCAACTTGATAATTTTTGATGAAATGACATTCACTGGAAATTTAGTGTCAATGATTGCTTTGGCATTGACTTGATTCACCTAAAAGTCTATATGGGTCATAGTATTTCCAAACTGAGAGGATGAAGACAATGAGGAGGGCAAGGAATATGTGAATGTTCGTCTTTGTTAAACTCTACAAGGCTTTGATGTTCCTGTTGCATAGTCATATCATTTAAAGAGGTAATGAATCTTATTGATTTTATCCCTGTTTCTTCTTTTCATCAGCTTCCTTTATATAACAACGGTCCTCAGTATGGAGATATCAGTGACAGTAATTACACTGAATAGCTCTAGCATTCTCAGGCACAGCGTTAATTTTGGGTTGAATAGGTCATAGAGAGTCATAAACCTGGGGTTTTTCAGAAAATTGAGGAGGCAACTCCAACAAGGCTCTTTTATGTCTAAAAATTTTTAAAGTTCTTTTTATCCTGATAAGGTAGCCTTGCATTTGAGTCCTAGAAGTTAAAGCAGACATCACGGCAGTAATAGCTTCATCCAAATTTAACTGACCACACACTACCAAAGTCTTAGCTTCCTGATAAAACCGTTGAGCAAAGTCTTTTATTGATTCATTTTGGTGGGCTGTATGTCAATAAAATCCTGTTTCTGAGAGGATAATGTTTTCTCACTCCGAAAATTATTTGATCAAATGCTTTCAATATCATGGGACCAAGTAGAACAAGTCATCAAATGGGTTACATAGTAATCTGGGCCAATCAAGTAAGACAATTAGGCAAGTAATTCATCTTTTGATGATCTGTGGCCTTACTCAGAGCTTTCTCATGCAAATAGAGAAAGGAGATAATACTGCCTTCCCCAGGAGAGTATTTATCTATAAATACAGGTTTAAAACTCATTGGAGCATTGGCTGTCAAAACATGCACTCCAGGTTGTTCTTATTGAGTGGAGACATAAGAGTTAGATTATGGAAGATTGGGAAGAAAATTGAGGATAGGGAATAAATGCCTAAGTACAAATTTCACTAATCAGACGATGCAGACTAGCATGAATCACTTTTTCATTTAATCTGTGAGATAACTCATAAATTTGCTCAAGCTGAGCATTGTACTTAAATTCCAAAAGTTTCAATCTTCGCTTGGAGCATCTCTCCTTTTGATTTGTAAACTTGTAACAAGATGACGGTAGCCTTTGTCCATTTACTCAGATTATTCAATTCTTCAGATTAAGATTGAAGCGACAAGAGGGGGCCAATAAGACCCCATTTGAAGTTATTTTACACTCCTTGGCCACTTTATGAGACTGCTCATCAAGCGGTCAATTGTGACCAATAGAGAGCAAACTTGGAGAAGGGATTTTGAATTCCCATCAGCACCTGGGGGTCCACGAGGTCCATCAGAGCCAGGGTGTCCACATGGACCTTCCACCAGGTGGCCCACGAGTTTCTTAAACTGCAGGAGGACCCATAGTTTTGGACGTTTTCTTTATTTCATATACTTAAAATGACATCCCAAGTAAAATTGCTCCAATTTGGAAGAGCCAGGGTTTAATTTCCTCATTCATCGATTGAATATACTCAGAGAGATAGGAAATACCCTCTCTCCATTCCACCTGAATTTCCTGGACTCGCTTCATGAACTGTGGATCAACAAAACCAGATGTTCCATGATCAAGCTGAATAAGTTGTTGATGTACTTCATTGAGAAGGGTCTGATTACTAATAATGACATTGCGATTATCTTTGCTGAGCTCAGAGGTAAACTTGAAGAACTCAGAAGCATAATTATTCAAGGACTGGAGTCATTCAAGTAAATTAAGCATCTCTTGATGATGCATTCCTACTACTGGTAATAAGTGTTATAAAGTAGGGTGTACAAGTTGGTACAAATATTGCTTGGTATCATCCTTGGCATAGAAGATGTTTAAAATAATACCCTTAATATAGAGGTACAGCATTAATCTGAGATTGAGTAGAATAGATTCCAGAAATTAGGGGCCCCTAAAGCATCTGATTGATAATGTGTCATAGACCTTGGACTGTATTTGAAAGTGTTGGTAAAGCTTAGGTTAGGACCATAAAACTCCAAGTTGGCACAGAATTCCAACATAGATGACACTTGGAATTTCAGTTCTAGTTATAAGGACCCATCATAAAATATTGACTTGCTCATGGTCTTGAGCCTCTTCAGGCAAAAATTGAGAATCCATGTATTGATTGACGTTTTCACTGGTGTGTAACCCAGAGAAGCCCCTATATTGAGCTTCACTCTGGAAGTTTCGAATTACACTTCACAAATGTCAGGTAATCACTAGAAGACACTTAGATGGATTCTCCAAAAAGCTGGAAATAATAGTAAAAGGTAAGTTATAAATTGACCTAATTTTTATTATTGGAAGGATTTTTTATTTAACTGAGGTAAGCCGACCAGGGGAAAGACATTACCGAATATATGTGAAACTAAGGGAATAACTAAGAAATATAAAAATTGGGCACCCCAGGGTACTCAAGTTACCCCTGTTGCCAGTGGGACTGCCAGGTATGGGGGGTTGGTGCACTATTCCGAGGGTTTTCCCCTGCTATGGAGCAGGTGTGAAGGAAAGGGTCTGTGTGGAGGAACCAGAGTGGGAACCATGATTTTATGAGCGCTTTTTGTCTTGGTCTTATATATCCATAGAGCCAGGCTTGGAAGTGCTCTGGTAAGTGGGCATGGAATCTGTTAATAATCCCATGAATGGTTAGGGCCGTGCCCTTGAACTCATCTAATGCAATTGTGTGTATTGTCCACATTACAACTGGGTAATATTAGGGAGCGTAGGGTAGATGGGATTGTGACTCGATCTGGAGTGCAAAGATACTTCTTGATATCGAGAATTCCTGTTCTTTTTGAATCTTGAGCAGGCGTGCAAATTCCTGCCATATAGCTTTGGTTGGGGGGCATGTTTCTAGGCGGTGATGTAGGGATCCCTCCCCTCCACATACTGCACATTTTTTGTGGAGGGAGTTGGAGCGGTCCGCCATCCTATAGGTCCTTCTCAAACAGCGCCAGGCGTTTGCTCTTATCCTTGGCTGTAGTAGTGGGTGGTGTGTCATTTTCCACATTGCTTTCTGTGTGGTTAAATCATAGGGAATGTCCAGCATATCTAGGTATTATATCCTAGCTATGCTTGGGGTTGTTGCGAGCATATCCCTCTGGGGGTGGTTTTCTGGGTTTCTTAATTTGAATTGGGGGCTGGGTCGTCCCCTTCACTGTATAGTACCCATGTTCTCTATGGTCCATCCCATATGGCGGATAGTTTAGAGGATATGTTTGAAATGAGGGGAGGTTCCATGCGGACCTGTTGCAGTAGGGTGCTTGGCAAGGTATGAAAGTAGTCTGGGTGGACTATGTGGGTTGGTTAATTTGAGCGCCTGTGAAAAGTTAGTCCTTGCTGCTCTGGACCAATGTTGTTGCGGGAGGTCTGGAACAAGGATTTCCTTTATCCAGGTACCTAGGATGTGATTGGTATGGCTCTCAAAATCTATTAGTCCCATGCCTCCGCTTGAGCGTGGGCCAAATAGTGTTTCCATCCGTATAGGAGGGTGAGAGCCAGGCCACAGCCAGCCCTGGATAAGCGCGCGAATTGAGGTTATAAAGGTAGGTGAGAAGGCTATCGCATGGGCCTGGTACCACAGTATTGGGAGGATGAGTGAGTTAGCAACTGTAACTCGTCCTGTTAATCCTGGGGTTCTTCCCTTGAGGGAGGCGACGAGTTTGGATACCCGTTGTAACAGGTTACTTTCCATTGTCTCATTAGCATATCCCTCTGATTCTAGCCAGATTCCAAGGTGTCAGACAGGAGTGGTGGTGGGAGGTGTTGCAAAGGGTAATATAATTGGGTTTTTTCTTCGAGTGTTGGTGTGAGGTTCTGATTTTGTGGCCCAATTGTTTGTGTATTTGCCTAAGAGGATAATTTCTGTCTTCCTTTCGTTGAGCGATGCATTGCTCACCTTGGAATATTCCTCTAAAGTGCGTTCCAGCTGTCGGGCATCTTCATTGTTTGCTATACCTGCTATGCAGTCATCCGCAAAGGCCAGTATCTTGAAACTTGGTTGTCCTTGTGCGGTTATACCCATGAGACGTGAGTCAGTTACTCGGAGGAGAGGGTCAAAGCTGAAATTGTATAGCAGTGGGCTGAGGGGATCCCCTTGTTTGAGCCCTCTGTGTGGTTTGATATTGTTTGTTAGGAATCCAGGGCCACATACAGCCATGGTTGCAGATTCTGTTAGGAGCATCGCCCAGTTTATGAATCTTGATGGGAGTTTGAAGGCATGTAGACATTCTTTTAGGTATGGCCAGCTAACACGGTCATACGCCTTTTTCTGATCCAAGAAGATCAGGGCACCAGTTGCTTTAGATTGGCAAATGTTTGCAACAGGGTGTATGTTGTTCCAGATTGAACGCCCTGGTATAAACCCAAACTGGTTGGGTGATAGGAAGTCAGATGCCATTGCGCCAAATCTAGCTGCTAAAATTTTTGTTAGAATTTTTGTGTCAGTGTTGGAGAGTGCAATTGGGCGCCAGTTGGCCAGGTCCAACTTGTCACCCTTTTTATACAAGGTTACAACGTAGGATTCATGGCCTCCTGGTAATAGGCGTGTTTCCAACAAACTCTGGTTCATTGACGCTAATAGGAGGGGGGCGATTTGTTGAAGATATTTTTTGTAAAATTCTTAGGGTATCCCATCAGGCCCTGGGCATTTCCTATGTGGTGCACCGCGAATTGTTTCCCAAAGCACCTCTCGTGTGATAAGGGATAGTATATTGTAATTTGGTGGTGTACTTTGTATCTTGGCACTTTGAATAAATTATTTAATTTTTTGTGGATCTGTTGGCATATTGTGATATAATTCGGTGTAATAGCGGTGTACTTCCGCCTTGACCTCCTCAGGGTCAGTTGTCATGGTGCCGTTGGTCTTGCGGACCTGTGTGCACATAGGCTGGTTTCCACAGGAGTGGAATTGGTGAAAAAAGTATGCCAAACAGGTTTTGCCTTCCTT
>JAKSZP010000490.1:0-70190 GCA_022478985.1 Massospora cicadina | reverse complement strand
CGAATTGGATGAAAACGGTGTAGATCATCCTGTATCTTAATTTAGTAAGATGCTGTCAAAGGCTGAACGTAACTACAGTGTAACGTGAAAGAGTGCCTTGATGTTCTGTTAGCCATAAAGCACTACCATCCCTTACTATATGGAACTACATTCACTGTGGTTACTGACCACGCATCTCTAAAATGGTTACAAAACATGAAGGATCCTACTGGCCAGTTAGATTGCTGGGATCTAAAGCTCCAGCCTTATTACATGAATATTGAACACCGTGATGGAACCCATCACATGAATGTTGATGGGCTGACTCAGTTACCAGTCCTTCACTTGGATAATAGTGAAGCAGAGAGGCTACATGGTCTCTTGATGACCCCCAATTTCTGGGAAGATGAGGATGAGCCTGTACAGAAGATGTTAGCCTGACACTCCCGTAACACCAAAGTGGAGAACAGGAAGTTGTATAAGTGGGTGGGAACAAAACAACTGCCTTACCTTCGGCCCTCAGAGCGTGTACCTGCTATACTAGAAGCTCATTCCACTTAGGTAATATAGGCAAAGAAAACTTATGAGTGGACTAATTATCGATTTTATTGGTTGGAATGATGGAAGCTATTGTTGATGTATTAGAAGCCTGTCTTACTTTTAAAAATCAATCTGGATTCAAGACTAGGTATCAGTATCAACCAACTACCCCACAACAACCTTTCCACACCAATAGTCTAGATGTAGTAGGTCCCCTCCCTCAGACTACTAGTGGCAACCGCTTTATTATGGTAGCAATTGACCATTTCACTAAGTGGATGGAAGCTGTGGCACTCCCTGCTCAAACGGCCAAGGCCACAGCCACCTTTTTACACCAGAATATATATTCTCTTGACATGGCTGTCCTCAATATTACTCTGCAATAAATGAGAAAAACCTCACCTCCAGAGTAGTAAAAATCCTGGCCACCTCCATGGGGGCTCAAAAACTTATCTCCACTCCATATAATCCATCTACCAACGGAACTGTGGTGAGAGCCAATGGAACCTTGGTATCTATTCTACGCAAAATAGCCTCTTCTGATCAACTTCACTGGGATCAATACTTACCCAGCGCGCTGATGGCTTACCAGATTAGCTATCATAAGGTCTTAAAAATATCTCCATTTTGGGTCTGTATGGGCTGAAACCTGGAATACCTGCTCTTCTAGCCAAAGATTATTCACCTCTAGAATTGAAGAGCCTGAGAAGGTCATGCGCAGATTAGCTCAGCGCATCATCCAACTCCAATCTGAGGTTATGACTAATTTATCCAAAATGGTGACTAAGGAAGGGCAGGCTGCCAATGAGCTCCGAACCCCACTGCCTACATTCCAAGTGTCTGATATGGTTTTATACTACCATAAATGCATCACTCCTAGAAGCAGTAAGCTTGGACCAATATGGGAGGGTCCCTTCACAATCACTTACAAAAGAGGAAATGAGAACTCCATCAAATCTTTAGCTACAGGTATTACCATCAATCGCGTACATGGCCATTTACTCCAACTTTATTCTCCCCCCAAAATTCTTGAGGGGGGTGATGTCGGACATTTGCCCTCTCAGCTGAAAAAGAAGAACGTTTTAGGTCAAATTCAGCTGAAAAGGGGATATGTTGGCCATTTGCAATTTTCTGAGGCTTCTAAGAACGATTTTAGTAATAATGTTAATGATAATGTCAAGGGAATTGTCCAAAAGACCCTGGCCATTTCACGGTGAAAACCCTTTAATCGGGGAAACACCATTTTGCAACCTGCATGGGCAAAAACTGAAAGATTAATCGCTCAGATTACTCCAACCACCTGACAAACCTTGGGGTGACTATCAGAAGGCACTCCCCCACTCACCACCAAGTCCTTTAACGCACTTACGGAGGACCCCCCCTTTTATAGGGTTGGCAGGGGTTCCCCAAGGTGAAGAAAACTGTCATGGAAACGGCAGAAGAAGTTTAGACTGGCCTGCCAGTTGGGATGCGTAAGCACCCAGAAAGTAAGCCAGAATGCCAGAGGCATTGCTGACCAAATGATTTGATATGGAGCTGGGCATTGGGAAATGACAAAGTGTTGATGCAGCACAAAGGTGAGAATGATCCCAACAGCGAACCACACTGAACCCACACTCAACCCAGAGGGTCTTGCTGCAGGGGGTGGAATTACAGAGATAGTCTCAATGAGATCCTCGGCATATGGGGACATTTCAACTGGGGTGGCAAGGAGACAAATTCTCTCTTGCAATTGATGGACATATGGCCACAAGATCACCATGTATTGCTGCCGAAAATTCATGATAATAGGGTTGTAGAGCCAAAAATATTGGACTCGCTGAACCCAATTGATGATGGAGGGAGCCATAGTGCCCAAGAGTACTGGTAAAACCCATCCAGTATACAGACTGACAGGCCACCAGGAAAATGCCATCAGGGATGCGGTTGGAAGAAATAATAAAATTTGTTTTGGTTTTTTAGTAAAATTTTATTGAAGGAAAAGAAAAAAATTGACCAAAAATTTTCTCAGTGCTATGCAACTGATTAAATAGTGGTCAATTGGGGTAGTGACAGTCTGGGATCAGGTCCCACAATTTTGACCTAACTGGCGAATTGTTTGGGAATGGGCGGGTTTGTTCCTTGAGAACTGACATCACGAAATTTGGCAGTAGGCCAAGTCACTGTTGGTTTGACCTCAAACGTCCGAACTGGGGCTCAGCTACATTTCCAGCAGTTGGCGTGATGGTGTTTGTCCTGACAAGCAACGGGAATCCCCCAAGGCCACCCCACATAGGGGTGGGTCCATTTGGTTGAGAACAGGTTCAGGATGCCCAACCCACCCGCACTCGGTCAATGAACTGTCCATTCAGTTAATGGCATCACATCAGCTGCAACGCCTGGATTACCAACAGAGGGCTTCGAACCCTCATCAATGGCGCCTGATGTTAGTTCTATCAGCATATTGATCACATTTGGAGCTGTTGGGAGTTCTGGCTGATACCTCAGTCTTCATGGCTTTTTAGCCATTTGAGATTTGGGCATCAGCCAGATTGTCACTTGAATTAGATCTGACTGATTTCAATTTGACAATCTTAGCACAGATTTTGCTAATTCCCTGCAACAGTTCTGCTGAGGTGAGTGTTGGCACTGGGGGTGGGATCTGAAGTAGAAGGGCTGTTACCCATCGCTCATCTACTACGTGAGTAAGATCGCCCTGAGTAACAAGGGGTACCACCATCCTCTTCAGTGTCTTTTTATTCAGGAATGGGAAGATGGCCCAATTGACGCCCAAAGGATGTTCCCCAGTATTTACATTACCCTTTCCTTTTCCCAAAGGAAGAGCACCCCCACTGGGAAACTGCACCAGAGCCACATTCTTGTGTGCCTTGGGTAACTTGATAGCCATAATCATTGCAACTTTCTGGGGGGGGGGGGGGGCGGCAGGGAGCCTCAGGGAGGGATATATGGAAAGCTTCAACCATGTCCATGCAATTCGTGCAGTCGCGCGCCTTGACCCAACTATTTTTGTAGGCCGTATATCCTTCCCAGGCCACTAGATATTGGATGGAATGTAGCGACTTCCAGGATGCCAGGATGGACTGTACCTCAGCTTTTTCTCAATCATCAACAATGATTGGTTCTAATTCCTAGGGAATTGCACCCTTGAAGGGTGACAGCTGTAAAACATGGAAAACAGGGTGTTTCTTTTAATGCGCGGGAAGCTTCAGTCAGAACGCCCCATTACCCAATACCTCCTCCACTAAATGGGGGCCCAAGCATTTACTGGAGAACTTGCAGGAAGGGGTTTGAATTTGCAAATGATGGGTATTAAGCATGACGTAGGAACCCACCATAAAATCGTGATATGGAAGGTGCTTATAATCCGCGAACTGCTTGTAGTCATCAATGGCTTTGGTAAGATGTTCCCACACTAAAGCTTGAGTCAATCAGATATGGGCAGTGTGGTCCACGGTAGCTTGAACCTCAGGCTGCAAGCATGGCCCAACCAAAAATGAAGGATTATAACCCAACGTTGCTTCATAAGGGGAAAACCCCATGGATGCGTGGGTCCCATTATTGTAAGCAAATTGAGCGAGGGGCAAGTCACCGGCCCAAGTATCCTGCGCTGCTGCAGCATAGCAACGCAGGTATTGTTTGAGAACTTGATTGACCCACTCAGTCTGTCCTTCAGACTGAGGGTGATACGCTGTGGATTGACAGGGGGATATTTTCAGGATCAATAGGAGTTCACTCCAAAACCGCGCAGTAAACTGTGAACCCCAGTCACTGATGATCTCCTGGGGAAGACCAAACATCAAAAACACATGGTGTACAAAAAGATGGGCAGTTTCATCTGATGTAATTGTGGAAGTACAAGGGATAAAAAGGGAGAATTTTGTGAAACAGTCCACCACTACCATCACCACTGTGAACCAATTAGAACAGGGGAGTTCAACAGAAATAAAGTCCACGGATACTGAGGTCCATGGACCTTCCGCCTGCTGTAAGGGGTGCAGGAGGCCATTTTTCCTGGAGTGATCTGACTTGGCCTAGCGCAAGTAACACAATCGGCAATCCAAGCTGGGACCTCTTTGGTCAGTCCTGCTCAATTAAAGGCTCGCTTAATCAATTTGATTGATTTCTTGTTACTGGGATGTCCAACTGTGGGAGGATCATGATGTGCGCGGAATACCTCTGATTTGAAGGAGGGGGAACCCAAATGCGAGAATGGAAGTAGATGAGCCCCTCTTCTAAGGAGTATAGGGAGTGTTTGTGACTCAAGTGAACTAACTGCTTGACCAACTCCACGCCCTCAGGGCAGGCCAATTGACTGGCTAAAACCTGAGCCAATAATGGGGCGTTGGGAGCTAACACAATGGAGGAAACAATGGGGGGAATGATCAACAGAATCTGAGCAGCTGGAATCATGGTAATGAGATCCACTTCCTCAGGTTCTGAGGGACAGTGGGCAGGACTGTGGCTTAGGAAATTGGGAAGTACATTGAGCGCACCTTTAACAAATTTGTATTTAAAGTTAAAACTGCACAGGTCCCAATAGGTTTGGGCCTGCCATTGCACCAATTTTTGGGGTTTGCAGAAATACAAAAGGGCCTGGTGATCTGTGCGGACCATTAATTCATGGCAGGCACCCTGCAACAGATACCGCCAATGAGTTAATGCCCATGCAACAGCTGCCAATTCCTTGTCATAAATGGCCCAAGACTGCTCCATGGCTGTGAACTTTTGGGAAAAGTAAGCGACCAGATGTTCAAGACCATTGTGCTCCTGAAGCAACACCGCTCCCACTGCTACCAACGAGGCATCACATGCAACAATATATGGTTTGCTGGGATCAGCGTGTTTCAAAGATAGGCGGAGACACAAACACCTTCTTGATTGATTTGAACGCCTGCTGGCATTTGGGCATCCAACAAAATGGCATGTTCTTCCCAGTAAGGGGTGGAGCGGTGCGGCCAACTGGGAAAGTGCTGGGGAAAACTTTTTAGAAAGATGATAGTTCCCAAGAAACTCTGAAGTTGTTTCTGTGTAGTTAGAGTTGGCCATTATTGGATCGCATCTAACTTGTTGGGAGGGATTGCAACACCATCTTTAAGAATCAGGTTCCCAAGGAAAGTAACCTCCTCCTTATAAAACTCACAATTGGAAGCTTTGAGGAACAACCCTGCTTTATGCAAGGCGACCACCACTGCTTCCAAGTCAGTAGTATGCTCTTCAGGAGTTGGGAAGTGAACCAGGATATCATCAATGTATGCAATTGCACAAGTAAAATGGAGGTCACCCAATGCATTGTAGATCATCCATTGAAACAAAGCGGGCATTCTTCAGCCCAAAGGGCATTACACGAAATTGAAAATGCCTCACTTCATTCAGATTGCGGTTAACCATTCCTGCCCTTCCATTACCCAAGTTTGGTTGAAGGCGTTCACCAGATCCAGCTTTGAGAACACACGTGATTTGGCGATTGCCTGGCTGAATGTCTGCTCCAGAGGCAATGGGTAGGGATCAGTAACTGTTATTTTATTCAAATGACTGTAATACATGCAGGTATTGAGAGAGACATCCGATTTTTTGGCAAAGATGATGGGGGAGGCGATGGGTGAGGTCTCTTTGAACAATTAACCTTTTTTCAACATGTCGTCCAACCAGGTATTGAGTGCAACTTCTTCCTCCGCTGTATGGGGATACAACAGACAGTTGATGTTCAGCAACTCCATGATTGTTTAAAACCCACAATCATACCTAGTGTGCTTAGGCAGGCGATTCGCTTTTTCCATGTCAAAGATTCTCCAATATTGCATTAAACTTTTTGGGAAATCAGCCAGGATGTCCATAGAAGTAAACAAGGTAGTGATAGAGATGGTTCCCTGTATTTTCTTGAGGGTGTTGATCAGAGGAAACTCCCCCTCCAAATCATCATTGGTAAATGACAACGTATTAGACTCTAAATGAATCTTTACATGTTGTTGGCGCCACCACCCCACACCTAAGATTACCGGAAAACCAGGTTTGGCATAGCTGAAAAACAATCACAGAAGTTGAACTGGTGTATTGAAAAGGGTACAGGTCAGCGAATGATATATGAGGACTGATAAGCAGATGAGGCCACCATCACTGAGGAGCCCACATCCATTTCCAGTTTTAATTGTTGCAACAACTTAACACTCATGAAGTTCCCCGCAGCTTTGGTATCCACCAGAGCTTTGAAGGAGACATGATGCTGGCCGATACTGATCTCCTTAGGCACAAGGAAATAAGCGAAGTTTTGTTTATTGGAAGATTTGACTGACTCATCTGTGACTGAAGAAATGATGGGCATATCAGGGGTAAGGTTGGGGTCCTTCGCTGGAGCAAAAATTGGAAGTATGAGGGCGGGGGGAACAACTTCCTCCATCTGGGCTTGAACAGAATCATTAATAGTTGACTCTGTGATCACCAACTCGGACTCAGGGGTTACAGTAAGATTGGTACCCAAGTCTACCAATAATTTAGAGATAGGCACATCGTCTGCATCTTCTATGAATAATAAAATCAAGAAATTCACCTTCTGGTAATGGGTAACATGATAAGTAAGGCGTTGATGGTGGTTGTGGAGGCACATATTTGATCTACTGATCTTTGGATGGTAGACCAGACCACGTGATGAGCAGAACCCGAATACAAACCCAATCTAAAGACTTCCTGAAGCATATTAATAGATAGGACCGATGTGGGGGCCAGTTCACGAAAGGTAGAAATCAAAGAAACCAAACTAGGGGCTTCAGCCATAGCATAGATCAGTCTAAATAAGTGGTCTGATTGTGACACAGGTGGTTTCAGGGCGGCCGACACAACGGCCATCAGTGGGGTGGAGTCTCCTGCTTGTGAGGAAGAACACAAAAGACTCCTCACCCAACGGCAGGCATCTCCATCCACAGCATCTAATAACGTGAGCCCTTGTTGGCCATTTGATAACGCAGAAGTGTTATTAAGTGCAATTGCTGTACGCATTTGCACTTTGGTGAGCGCGTCAAGAACTTGATTGGTGATCTCCTGGGAGGGGACACTTAATCTTCCCTCTGGGCTGGAGGTAGGAGGAGGAGACGCCATCTGCGCAGCTTGGGTGGCTTGAAGAAGATTTCCCAAGGTAGAGCGGATACTTCTCCCAAAGTTGAAAAGTGATCAAAAAAACAACAAACAACAAACTGCTGATTGAGCATTCATTTGGTAAAGGGTAACCACTGCAGCGCCCATTTCAAAGCACAATGCAGAAGTGTCTGGAAATAATGGTTGGTCGATTATGTCATGGAAATGGCAGAAGAAGTTTAGACTGGCCTGCCAGTCAGGATGCGTAAGCACCCAAAAAGCAAGCCAGAATGCCAGAGGCATTACCAACCAAACAACTTGATATGGAGCTGGGCATTAGGAAATGATGAAGTGATGACGAAGTGTTTTTTTAGTACTAGATGGTCCCAACCTGAGGGGGGATTCATCGATGTTTATTGAATTACGCCTGGGCTCCTAAGAGCCTGAGGCGAGGGAGGGGGAGGGAGGAGGCATCGAGAAAGGGAGGGGGTTTGCGCTCCAGAGCCATGCTGCAGTGACAAATGAGTGGGGGAGGGTTGGCGACATAGTGCAGACCTTCAGGGCCATCTCAAAGTGTACCTGAAAGTGGGTGATCATGTGTGGAAGGGTCCACACCTGCTGGTCAAAGGCAACACGAAGGAAGGAGTTATGGATGGTCCAGATGGCTGTGGCATAGGCGAGGACATGGAGGGGTCGGTGGCAACCAGGCAATGTCTGCTCGAACATGAGGTCTTGCACAGGGTGTCCAGACCAGGGATGAGCATGGAGGAGCGCGCGGGCCTTTGGCCAAAATGCGGCGACACCTGGACAGGTGAAAAAATGATGGAGGTGGGAGTCAATAGGCTCCGCACAGCAGGGGCAACTTCGGTGCTGGAAGGTAGGGCCAGTCCAGTTCCCTGTCCTGTATGAACAGTGGAGCACCCTCCATAAGGTGTTGGACACCTTTGCTGACAGGATGGGGTGATAGACGTCCTTCCACAATTTCTTAAGGTCAAATTTCACGGAGGGAGGGAGGAGCTCAAGGAGTCTTGGGCGGATGAAAGGACGATCTTGGGGGTTGAGGCGAGTTGTGACAACTTGTCCATTGTGCACAATTGCATGGCGACGGGGGCTGAGGCCAGGGCCTTCCCTTCTGTATGGGAAGGCATGGTGGATCCGCGCGCCTACTCGTTTCAGGGCAAGGAGAGCCTGGTTCCAGTAGGGGGATGAGGATGGTTTCAGGCGATGGCCTGGGTGGTTTGTGAGCCACTCCCCCAATGAGGTCAGAGATGCTCTAGGAAGACCCAGAGCTGCTGACACTGACCGGCGGAGGGCGGGCGCCCATTGGGGCATGGGGGTCGCATCCCAGCAGACAATTGGCCATAGGAACTTCAGGAAGGTTGTGGTGGCGTGGGATCGCGTGTCCAGAAGCCTTAGGCCCCCTTCATTGCAGGGTCAGGCAATGGTTGAGAGGGCCATTGGTGGATGGTTTGAGCCCCAGATCCAACAGCGGAGGAGTATATTGAGCCGCGTATAAAAGGCATCTGTGAATGGGCAGACGTGCGCTAGGAACCAGACTTTGGAGAGGAGGAACACATTGGCCATCAGAGCTCGACCCTGGGGGGTGATGTGCCGCCGGTTCCAGCTGGCAATCCTGGAGTTAACTGCTGCGAGGAGAAAGTCCTCATTGTCTTTTAGCGCAACTCCTTGTTGGTTGGTGAGAACGCCCAGGTGACGGAAAGTACCGCGCACAGGTTCAATACCAAATGGTGGGGGAAGGTGGGGGAGCCGACCTGTACAACTGTTGTCTTGGAGGTGTTGACCATGGCGTTGGACGCCTTGGTGTACCTCTCAATGGTCACAGCAGCGAGGGCAACATCCCTAGGGCAGCCAAATGCAATGGCGATGTCATCTGCAAATGCCATGGTGCGGGTGGGGGCTTTACCTAGGACCAGAATCCCTGTTAGCTTGTCCTGTAAGGAGGCCAAGAGGGGGTCAAGGGTGATGTTAAAAAGGATAGGGCTCAGGGGGTCCCCTTGCCGGAGACCTTGTCCAACTGGTACTGCCACTGTAAAACCCATTGGCGCCAGGACTCTGGTGTGGAGCTGGCCATAGAGCGCTGATATCCAGCGCCTAGCTGCTGCGGGGGAGATGGAAGCGGGCCAGGGAAGCATAAATATACTTCCAGGCCACCCGATCATATGCTTTCTCCATATCCAGGAGAGCCACAAAGCCATTCACCTTACGAGAGTTAGCAGTCAAAGTCACGTGAAGGTCATTATAGTTGTCCCATAACGACCTCCCCGGAATAAAACCGTGCTGGGATGGGGAGAGGCGAGGTGACACCCATTTGGTGATGCGGTTGGCCAGAAGCTTCGTGAAGAGCTTGTGGTCCGTGTTGATCAACGCTATGGGGCGCCAGTTCGCCAGGTTCTCACAGTCTGACTTCTTGTGAATGAGGGTCGTGATTGAGCCTCTGGAGTCGGGGAGGACATCGCCATTCATCAAGAGTGCAGCGAAGAGGTCGCGGAGGGTTCTGGCTATCACCACAGGTTCCAGAAGGTACACCTCAAAGGGTATTCCGTCTGGGCCTGGGGCTTTAAGCCGTGGGGATTTCAGACAGGTTTCCATCACTTCCTGGATGGAAATAGGCGCCAGTAGAGCCTCATCAGACCGTGGGTCAATGGGCGGCTCTGGAGCCCGCCATAAGAAGTCTTGGATGTCTGACGGGTCCACCTGGGTGGCATGAAAGAGGCTGGAGTAGAAGCGGTGTAGTTCCTGCGTGATTTCCTCCTTATCCGAAGTGGTTGTAGTGCCAATCTTCAGTGCAGTAATATCCTGCGCTGTTGACCGGGCTTTCTGTTTCTGAAAGAAGAAGCGGGTGGGGCGTTCCCATTGAGCATAGTAACGAGATTTTGTAAAGTTTGCTGCCCGTTCTTCCTGCAGTGTGAGCTCCAAGCGGAGTGCTTCCTGCGCCTCTTCCCAGTCTTCCAACCATCTGGGAGAGGGCGAAGGCTGGCAGTTTCGCTCCATATGTCTGATTTTGGCTTCCGCCCTTTTTGACTCTGGCGCGAGCTGCGGTCATCTGAGCTTTGGCACAGTTGTAAGCAACGCAGGTGATGCCCTCCTTGGTCACCGCCCATCTAGCCTTGTGGTCAAGCAGGTGGGGTGGGGGGAGGTGAGAGTCTCCCGGATGGTCATAGACAGCTTCTCCTTAGTGAAGGGGTTGTTGAGAAGAGCTGGGGCAACCCTAGGCCAGAACCTACGCGATGATCTAAGTGTGGTGGTGAGGACAACGGTGAGTGACCTGTGATCACTCAGATGGTTGTCACGAGAGATGGGAGAGGAGACGCGGCCAATTAGCAGGGGGCCAATCAGTGCCATATCTATGCGTGACGCTGACTGGAAAGCTCCTCCATCATACTGGATCCTAGTCATGCAATCTAGTCCAGACGCGGAGGGTGGAAGCGCATCTATAAAGCCACTCAGGCGAAGGAAATCCTGGAGGCGACTTGATCCAAGGCGTTCCTTTGCTGCAGGGGGGTAAGAGTCACGGACGTGACTTATGGTTGTGTTGAAATCTCCTAAGAGGACTGAATTCCGTGGGAGATTGAGTTGGACGAGCTCTTCCAAGAGCCAATTTTGCTCCTGACCTTCATTAGGCAGGTAGATGCTTGCAGCGAAGAAAGAGAAGTCAGGAGTGATGAGTTTGGCCAGTATGAGGCGGCCACCTAGATATTGTGAAAAAGAATGGGTTTTAACCCGGGGATTCAAAACATTAAGGGCGGCATGGTTTGCCCAGAAGGAGTTGCCTCCAAACTGTTCATTCCATGCAGATTGTTCGTGGGGGAGGATATGGGGCTCCTGGACAGCAGCAATGTCAATTTGTGCTGACCTGAAGTTGCGGAGGAGGCGGGCTATCCGCTTAAAGTCCCGCAACCCATTCGCGTTGATGGATTGTGGGGCCAGGGTGCTGCCATGGGGACTCATAGCTGTTCCCCTCCATGTCCTGGGGTTGCCAGCTCTTAAACCTGCTGCTGTGAGGCGGCTAGTTTTGAGTCCTTTAGCTTGACTATCAGCTGCAATCCGTGAGGAGCGTCGAGGGTTCTGAGGGGAAGGAGAGGGTGGGGGGGCGGAGGACCCAGTAAGCCAGCCTAGGATGCTGCTCCCACTCCATTGCAAGGGAAGGACCTGAGGATGCTCAATGGCGACCTCCGCGGTGTCCCCATTTGATGAGTCTGAGTCCATATTCACTTCCTCCAACACTGCAAAGGATCCGCGCAAAATGGACTGTGGGGTTGGGGTAGGACTCTTTGAGGTGGCACTTCTACCGCAGGCCGCGGGTTGCCAGTCCATGCTGGTGGGCATAGCTCCATTGGGAGCTGAGGGTTGATGCGATAAATCGCTGGTGGAGGTTGGTGGGGGAGCCGCGAAGCCCTGTTTGGGGATGGCTAACGAGGGGCACCCTGTGGGAGATGCCTTGCGCTTGGTGAGAGAGGGAGTTAACTCTGGGAGATTGGAGGGGGTGCCCACTGGAAGGGGGCATGAGCGCGAAGGTATCCCATATCAATAGTGGGGTTAGCTGTTTCAACTGCTAGGCGTAAGGCCTCAGGGGACAGGTCTTGAACGGGAACCCATTGTGTGGGTTGTGGAATTGCTGCTGCGGCCACGTGGGATTGTTTTTGGCCTGGTTTAGGCCCCTGGGTGGTGGCTAAGAGGGTTTGTTTTCGAGCTGTGCAGCCACTATACAAGTGTCCAAGGGCGTTACACCATGAACACCGGGGGTGCGCCTGATCAGGGTCGACAAAAAATATCTAAGGGCATGCCACAACTACCGCCACACGAGGAATAACCTCAATGTTGCGGGATACAGTGGGGGAGGGGATGAACGACGCCCTAGCAGTGCAAGCTCTTTGAGTGGGAGCATAGTAAGAGGGGACGCTAAAGTCTACTGAAAGAACAGACCCAAACTCCATAAAACCACGATGGAGCGCCAGTTTAAGAGACTCAGGATCAACAGTCGTTGGTAGGTTGGAAAAAGTAACCCATGAAATTTTCTCCAGGTAAGAGCGTGTGCGGGAGATGCAAAGAGATCCACACGGAATAATGACCTGGAGGGTGGCAGCATGGTCAGCAAGGGCAGCTTCAGTGAAGCCCACATCGATGTAGTGGTCCTCCACTGATTCATGGATGGTGGTGTTATTTGGGAATGTCTCCGCGATCGCTGCAAAGTATGGGAAGTAATCCTCCATATAGAATTCAACAGGGTTATGCCCATAATAAAGGCGAATTGCATGGGAGAGGGTTGAGCGAGGTAGAGCTTTTTGCGCTCTAGTTTCGGCGCATTTCTTCTTAATATCAGCAATAAACGCCACTTCACGGGGATCAGCTTTGAGTAGCGTTGGTGCCAGAGGTTTTTGCCACGCCCCAATGGCTCCTTTGGTACGTTTGTGTTTGCTTTGGGCTGCAATCACGGGTTGAGTGTGAGCTGGTGGTTTGGGCAAGTTTGCGGAGTTCCCTTGTTGCTGGAATGTTTGAGCAGTTGCTGGCGGCATATTAAATTGAGGGGCGGATTGTTGGGCCTCTCTAAATTGGGGAGGCCCATCCAGATTGGAATTAACTCCAGCCAATTGGGAGGAGGGCGTTGTTTCATCACCATCCCAATCTATTTGGGTAAATTCAGCCTGAGTATTTGCTGTGATTTTGTGGGCAAAACTCACTGGCTGATTGGTGAATTGGTCGTTTTCAGCATATGGAGATAAAGTGCCGACTTGAGAAGTGCCGATTATGGGGTTTAAATGGGATGGGTGAGATTGGAACTGGTGTGAAGTTCCAAAATCTGAACCATTTGAATCCCCATTGGGAAGAGTAGATTGTCCTAATTTGGTGCTTAGTGAACCAGAATGTGCGGCTAATCCAACCTTACATCCGAGGGTTTGGGGGCCAGGTAGCTGGGTATCGCCCCTCATGGGGGGAGCCAGAAACACGGCGTCAGCAATAATAGATAGGGCTGAATTAGCTGACACAATGGGGAAGGTGAATGCCTGGATGGGCTGAGTTGCATTCAACTGAGCAGACACCATTAAAACAGCGTGGGTGATGGCCTCCTTGGTTGGAGGGGGCCCAGCGGGTTGGTGGGAGGCAGCGCACACAGAGCTGTTGGGTGTGCAGGTTACAGAAGTGCGATCATTTGAACTGGCGCTAGTTGAAGTAGCTCCAGGTTGGGGGGTAATGCCTGCTTTCATGGCTGCTGCTTGAGAGCGGGTGATTCTGGTTGACCCTGAGGTGGGTAACTAAGGGTTGCTTCGTTTGGGGTGGTGCTGGCTCGTTTGGCAGAGCCCGCGGGTTCTTTTGCGGGGTTTCCCGCCATATTTGCTAATACTTTTCGTAAATCTCTTTAGTGGAGCTAAATTTCAGGGCTGAATTGATTTCTGAAAAGTGATGCTTAAAAGAAAGAGATCTTCTCGGAAATGACAAAGTGTTGATGCAGCCCAAAGGTGAGAATGATCCCAACAGCAAACCACACTGAACCCACTACCAACCCAGAGGGCCTTGCTGCAGGGGGTGGAATCACAGAGATAGTTTCGATGAGATCTTCAGCATATGGGGCCATTTCAACTGGGGTGGCAAGGAGACAAATTCTCTCTTGCAATTGGTGGACATATGGCCACAAGATCCCCATGTATTGCTGCCAAAAATTCATGATAATAGGGTTTTAGAGCCAAAAATATTGGACTCACTGAAACCAATCAATGATGGAAGGGGCCATAGTGCCCAAGAGTACTGGTAAAACCCATCCGGTATATGGACTGACAGGCCTCCAGGAAAAAGCCATCAGGGTGCAGTCAGAAGAAATAATAAAATTTGTTTTGGTTTTTTGGCAAAATTTTTTGAAGAAAAGGGAGGAAAATTGACCAACAATTTTCTCAGTGCTATGCAACTGATTAAATAGTGGTCAATTGGGTAGTGACAAGCCAGGATCAGGTCCTGCAATTTTGACCTAACTGGCGAATTGTTCAGGAATGGGCGGGTTTGTTCCTTGAGAACTGACATCACAAAATTTGGCAGTGGGCCGAGTCACTGTCAGTTTGACCTCAAACATTAAACTGGGGCTTGGATACGTTTCTGGTGGTTGGTGTGATGGCGTTTGGCCTGACAAGCAAAGGGAATCCCCTAAGGCCATCCCACATAGGGGTGGGTCCATTTGGTTGGGAACGAGTTCAGGATGCCTAACCCACCCATGCTCAGTTGCTGAACTGTCCATTCAGTCAATGGCATCAAATCAGCTGCAACGCCTGAATTGCCAACAGAGGGCTTTTAACCCTCATTGATGGCGCCCAATGTTAGTTCTATCAGCATATTGATCAAATTGGAGGCATCGGGTGTTCCAGCTGATACCTCAGTCTTCATGCCTTTCCAGCCATTTGAGATTTGAGCATTGGCCAGATTGCCACTTGAATTTGATCTGACTTATTTCAATTTGACAACCTTGGCGCAGATTTCATTAATTCCCTGCAACAGTTCTGCTGAGGTGAGTGTGGGCACTGGGGGTGGGATCTGAAGCGGAAGGGCTGTTACCCATCGCTCATCTACTACCTGAGCGAGATCGCCCTGAGTAACAAGGGTACTGCCATCTTCTTTGGTATCTTTTTATTTGGGAATGGGAAGATGGCCCAATTGACGCCCAAAGGACGTTCCCCAGGACTTGCAAAAACCTCTTGAATGAGGATTGGCTGAAGTTTATATTATTTTTACCTCAAGGGTATGTTTTGGCCACTTATAATTCCCCTTTGATTGTTCCGTTAAGGTGAAGTGAATATCCTAAATTCTCATATTCTGTTCCCCATATTACCTAATTCAGAACTAAGCTACGCTACTCCAAACATATACTCAAATTCCCATTGACCCTTTAAATACTTTAAATACTGAACGGTCAAGTATTAAGGGGGTTTATTTTCCTTTTTACCCCGTTTTTACTCATAAAAAACTCTAAAAAACCCAAGTTTTTTATTAGTTTATATTTATTAAAATTATCAGATTCTTTTGTGGGATCCAGTGGCGTTAGCACCAGCGAGCACAACCTTTTTGGATTTTTAAAATTAAATAAATATTATTGATATTATTAAAATCATTCTGTATCAAATTCTTAGCATTTCCAATTGGTTTGATCTTTGCTCTTTAACTGGAGGATAAGCATCAATTTGGCCAGCTTCTTTTATATTGCTTCAATATAGAGAGAAAGTTAAATAGTTTATCCTCATAATGGGAAACCCATCCTAGAGGCCAGTAGTCATTTCTCTGTGTGATATTTTCCCAAGCATCTCTTCAGTCGCAGTCCCATTCTTCCTTAAAAAGTTTTGCTTTGTTTATATAATAAAGTATTTCCTTTTACAATATCTTCACCTTATGATGTTAGCTATATTTCTCTTTGACATCTGTTTCAATTTTTTTCAGGCATATACAATAAGTTTAGTAAGGGCTTGAGTTGAATTGGTGTTTTGAAACATATAGGACCTTCTTCTCTATAAAACTTAAGGCTTTTTTGGTAAGATTACTTCCCACAGTTACTGCATATTGGCCATTCCAGAGTAAGTATACCAAAAGGTCAGAGTCCGGAGTACTTACTGAGGATTTATAACTCTTATCATTCAAGGTTGAGGCTATATCATCATGGTGCAACTTGGAAGCAACCTGGCAAAAAGCACCTTGTTGAGCCACCAGGTGGGAATCACTGGTGGCTTGTTTATCTGAAGGCAGGACTTTGAAGCTTGCAGCTTTGGATGAGACGTTCTTCATTAGAATAAAGTAAGATAAAGTAAATAAAATATTTTGATGAAAAAGGTGATTTATTTAGTGTAATCAAGCACTATAAATAGTGCTTGGAAATGAAAGGAAATGAAGAGGAATTTTAAGTGTAGTGTCATGGGACCTGTAGAAAAGTCCCAATACTGGGATAGGCGGAATAGATTTAAGTATGGATTGAGATTAAATAATAACTTGGAAATGTAATTATCTCCCAAATTTGGAGTAATTCAAGTAAAGCCCCAAATTCAGTATACTATTTGAGAACATAGAGTCAAACTCCATTCTTGAAATTATTGGGCCATTTGGAAATTGTGCTCTTTGTATGAATATTGACTTTCCCCCTGGACAAGGCTTTTACCTAATTCAGAAAGAATACTGACAGCTCCATAAGTTCTCATATATGAGGTCCCATAAGAAAGTCATAATTATGATTCAGGAGAATGATATCAGGAGCAGAGATCACCAGTGAGCCAAATTGCAGTGGTACAAACTTTATACTTCTTCTGAAGTTTTAGTCTGAGGGCCCACAGTACCATAAAATTTCCAATAATCTATGTCAGGATTTTAGCCCAGTCTATTTATCAGTTTAGTAGACACAATATTAACTGGTGCCCCACTGTCCACAATTGCATATATCTTAAACTTAATTTACTGAAGTATTAATATAAGTGCATTAAGTAAAAATAAGTGTCCTTTAGACTTAATGCTAGGACATTCAAGTGTCCGTTTGACTTATAAAAAATGATTCTTTAGGCCTAGCTAGGCTGTATGTCATCAAATTTTCAATAGGCATCGCCACCTGGACCCTGTTCAATCAAGGTATACAGTTAGAGGTAATTGTAAGCTCTTGTAATACAAACTGTTGAATTTAAGACGTTACTAATATTTTTGGAGTCAACTCAGTGTCACATTTTTCCAGAGAGTGGTTGGTCAAAACTACTCTATCTTTAGCTACTACTTGCTGAACCACCAGAGGTGAGTTGGTGTTGTTATCCTTTCAATGTATGGAATGCAAGTCAAAATTTTTCTTTGTACTTGAGATTTTTTTAGAAGAGGCAGATGTAGAAAATCCCTGTTCTACTCCGCCCTGACTTTTCTCAAGTCTGCCTCTTTCACAGGGATTGCTAAATAAACCCTATACTTAAAGCTTAAATTATGGCAATAATTGGCTTAATGCTCCAAATTCCTACAAAAATAACAAGTGACCTGATTATGTTAGGCTTCTCAGAATGAGGGATATACAGCCAAGTTTATTCTTTAGTTAGAGATAACCCAATTGGGTGGGTCATGCAGATCTTGCTAAATTGGATCAGGCGCTTCAAGTTTGACAGTGCAACAATGTTGATAATTTACCATATGAGTAATATCATTATCCTCATTCAGGACTGGTGTCAGTACATAATACAATTCTGTTTAGGTCTGTCAGGATTAGGAACCTTAACAATTTCTCAGTTCTTTTGAACTGAGTGTCAATTGTCCTAATTTTTTAATTATCCAAATCCAATTAACTTGATTGTGATTTTTTTTTTAAATTCTCTTTATTCAACTTGATTTGATTCAAAATGGAACATTTATTCAATTCAATTTGATCCAAGTTTGATTAATTATTGTCATCATCCATTTTTAGAATTTTCTTAAATCATAGTTGCTTTGAGGGTGTTCCTATGCACTTTTAGGGTCATATTGACTTTAAAACTGAAATGCATTGTGCAGCACCCTCAATGCATCAATTTATTGCCTTACGTCCCTAATCAATTGAGTTTATCTACCCTAAATGCAACATTTTATTGCCTTATAACATAAGCAGTTGAGGTAATATACCCTCAATTATTATAGTATAAATAAACCAGGCTAGCTAAAATGTAATCTTAAGCTATCATATAGTATTTCAATACAGCTTGATCTTACTATCTTTTATATTAATTAAGATTATTTGGAAACTAGTACTTTTATTACAGTTCTTCTTATCCAGTGTGCTGGTAAATATTGTGATGTTAACTGCTCAGGCCCATTTGCCACATCAAACCAGAACCCATTATTGAACTTCTTATTAAATAACTTGCCAAAGAGAGAACCTTTCACCAAACCATCAAACATTTCATCAATCATGTACCACTATGCGCCTCTTTTCCTTCTAGGGTATATAGTGGTGTACATAATTCTCTTTCATTTAAGAAATCATTTAGGACGCTACTCTCTTCTTGTTCACCTTGCACAGGTTCTCATAGTGGGAGTACCAGTAACCACAAACCTAACTGGATCTAATGTTAAGGTTTCTTAATTCATATCATAATGAAAGTCATTTCCAAGCTGGTGCCTTACAAGGTCTCAGGCATGGCAAAGAGTGATCTCTGTATCAAAATAAATATGATGTTAGCCCCAGATAGTGTCTGCACCTCCAAATAAAATCATTCTGCAAATGCTTAGATAGAGTAATTTTTAAAAGAGACATCAAGGAATTCTATCTTACAAGTGGTCATCCTTTCAGCTTCGCTGAACTCCTTGATAAGAAGGTCATTGGCGTTAAGGTAGGACATGTCAGTCTTCTTAAGTTTTGTCATACTTGACTTCTGACTTTCAGAGTCTAAAAATTCATTACCACTGTCAATTTAGTGGCTTCAGAAGCTCCAGCCATACTAATCTTGACCAGATTAAAAATGTGCACATTACATCCTTATTAAACTTTAGAAAAGATCAGGGTTGACCAAAAATCAATAAAAAACTGCAGGTCTGAAGGGCCTGCAATGTCCTTATTTAACTTCCTGAGTTACTAATACATGGAGGTGAAAGGGCACAACTGTGAGCCACCTTATTATCAGGGTGCGTGAAAGCTTTAACATTCAGAAAATAGGGGAAAACAGACAACTAGTTACATAAAACTCGCACCCCCATCACACTCACTATCCTGTTCACCAGATGAGTTTCCAGCATAACTTGATTCATATGACACTGGCAAATATTCTGATGAATCTCCAACTAAATTGATCATTATTATAAAAAAATAGTGGCGTTTCACTTGTATTGTAATCTCCATGTTGACAATAATTTGGTTAGTGGACCCAAAGTCTGCTTTCAAGGCCATATTATCACTCTCTAGGGACCTTACTTATTGTCCCAGAGTTTCAAGTTTCACCCATAAAAAGTCAATCTCATGGATCAAAGTGATAATGGAGCAAACAGCTCAATCCATACTTTTTAATAAGTCCATTATTTGATGATCATGACCTAATATGATATCAGAAAGTAAGCCAACGTGAGCCTTCATTCAACTCTTAGTTGACCTATTTCATAAAAACAATATAGCAAGACCTCAGGGACAGGCCCTTCAACGTCTCAAAGTTGCGCTACCTTTACTGGAAGGTAGTCTCCAACTAATCTACTATAATCTATACTTGCAGACAATGATACACAGAGAAGCAATTTTTGGTCCCCTGTAGTGAGAACTATATTTTAAAATTGATGCTAGGCCGCTGTATTTTAAGCGCACAGGTTAATTCACCAAAAATACAAAGTAATATTTAAAGAAAGTAAATTTGACCAAAATCAACAAAAAAACATATCTTCAGAATTAGGTTTTTCTTCAAGAAAACAAGAGAACATTCTGTAGTACCAATACTGTCAGAGGCTCACAATCTCACTTAAGTAATCAGCCAGATAGGCTGGTACAGCTTGTTTAAAAAGATCTCTTTCCCTTGACAATCCTCCTCAGATATGCTTTCTCTACCAGAGATCTCATTGGTGCTTTCCATGGCTACTTAGAAGCCCTCAATAATGGTATACTAAAATTGTGCTATCTAAATTGGGGGTCAGAATTTGTATAGCTAGGGCTTGAGGAATTTTCATGAAAAGGTGCAATGCAACGGATATAATCATATTACTGGTGGGTGGCCATATTAGATATAGGACTCTATTACCAATGATTTTATGCTGTTATGGGACAACATAAAATAGTATGCTAACATAAATTAGGAGGCAATAAAGCAATCAAGGCCATGGCATTGGTGGCTGATAATTAAGGGAATGAGAGATGTGCCGGCTGGCTTTAGGGGTTGAAAGATAGTAAACTAATATGTTAGGCCCTACATATAAAAATGTGGCCACGCGCCAAGATAAATACTATGGACTAATTAAATCCGCTATCTAAATATTAGATACCTATATGTAAGTATATAGTAATAATATCACACAAATGGTTGGTAAACCTTGATTACAACACTAAATATATTGATTTTAGATTTTATATAAAACCAAGCCAGCATCATACCACATATTAAATTAATTAGCGGAATATTTAAGCAACTTTTAGTAAACTACAACTAAGTGTGAACCCCCAAGTTGAGACTTCAATTATCAATGAAAGCAATAAACTCATCTCAGTGAACTTACTCATGTGGTAGATGAGCAATGAGTTATTGCCTTGCCCCAAAAGATCATGCCTCTCTGCCCCCTTCTCATCTTCTACCTTGTTAAAATGATAGAAGGGGCTTGCATGGAGGTGGTACAGTCTAGAAGCCTCCAGAATTACCAAGGCCTCATCTAATCATAACCTGGCTACCCCCAATATGTCTAAAATTGCCAAATACTTTTACAAATATCATATAATCCCCTAACAAGTCAGATAAGTCAGATTTGGTTATTATGTTTGTACTATGGATTGTGAATCAAACCCACAGACCATTTAATCAGCTACCATTGTTATTATGTCCAATCTCTTGGTTGAAATAGGTTCATGAAAAACTGGTTGCAGATTCCACCAGTCCAAAAAATCCGTGAAAAATAGTATCATTGATTTAATTAAAATCTCTGATTTATAAAATAGACTATCAGAATTTTGATGACAAGTAAAAACCTGTCATAGATTATCTCACAACTTACTACACTCTTCCAAACCTAACCACTTTAGATTCTCTTCAGGGGCCCAGGCTCAGGATAGTGCTTGAGATCATCTCCGCTTTATTTTTCCCTTCTAGAAAGCAAAAGCACCTCTTTAGGTTAGGTTGCCATTTTTTATCTTAAATTATTTTTAGATAAACCTAATTTCCCTTATTTTATTTGTTGTGGAACCCGCCTTCACACCATATTTTAAGTTTTTAAGACAATCTGCAATATATGCCATCATCTGAGGAATGCTACCAGTAATTTAATGGGCTTAATCAATCAATCAATCAATCAAACAAACAATAAATTAATCAATAAAACCTCAGCAATTTACCATGTGGTGATCAAACTTTTAAAAACACGCTTCCCAAATAATATTGGAGAATTATCTCACATGTTGCATACCCATGTAACCTCATTTTCTACCAATCTACCACTAATCTAGTACAATATGTCCAACATAGATCTTTATAAAACTCTGATACGTTCATCTACAATAGCCAAAAGCTTCAAAACTTAGAGGAGTTGTCATTCTCCTTGCTTCTTCTGCCTTAAGGGGTTGCTGTATGGCTCCATGACATAATTGGGGGGACAGACTATAAGGACAAGGCTGGACGTCAGGAGGCCAGAAAGGTCAATCTGAAAGGCCTCCCTGACCTGAAACATACCCTGGGCCAAAGCCAGGTACAGGAAAGTAATATGCACAGTTGGTCCTAGGGATGTGCGTGATGCTTGCCTGGCATTACAGTCCAGGCGTTAAGATGCACCAGCTACATTCTCAACTCAGACAGTTTGTTATGGTTACTGGAGGAGTTGGATTCAAAAACCGCTCCATTAATAAAATTTGCTAAAGTTGGGATGAGTCAATTTGCAATCTATAACTCAAGTACAAATAATCTCTAGTTACAGGACCCTGGCTGGTGGTAGCATGCGCCTATTTGTTCATCTAGGCTTAGCATCACTTCTGATGATTGAAAGCTCTCCACCCAGTGTTTAATTAAGTTTATGCAAGACCAACTTTCCTTATTGGTAGTCTAATTTTATTAAAAACCTGTTCGTTTTGATATATCATGTGCGTTTATTTAGTTCTGTTTGCCAACCTCCAAGATGATGTTGGATTTTGATAATTTGACTCAAAAATTAAACCCTTTGAGAAAACTGTCAATGCTATTAGATTACTTCCATTGATAAGTACTTTGATCCTTCCCAATTATCTTCATAACTAAATTCATTCCAAAACCGCTTCAATTGTACTTAGATCGTCCAAATTATTATATCTAATAATAGCTACAATATAATATCATTATGGCTGATTATGGGATCCACTTGGGTGAACCAAGTGAATTCATGACGCAGACTTAATTGCATTTTTAAATCTAATGCGAAAACAATTAATGAGTTATATTTTAAATATATGTCAATCATAGTAATTGTCATGATAGTACTTGCACATGGAAGGCCCAAATAAGGAGTACCTAGTACTACTGAGAGGACTGCTGCCATCCCAATTAAGGGTACATCATTATTTGAACTCTATATAATTTCCACATTTATTGCATTTCGTCAGCTATATGACAAAATGTAATTGGGCTGATTGAGAGGCGAATTTACACCACTGAGGTTCTAATGTTAGGCCTAATAATCTTCCCAACTATGAGAGTAGTAGTGCCTCTAATTAGGCTGAAACAATTTTTGTTTAGTTAATTCAAGGGCCAAGTTAACTTGGGGATATTTTAATAAACATTGCCATAATCCATAGTGGATTGGCATGGTTTAAATAGACTCATTTGATAGATGAGTATGGCCAGGAGATGCCCTAGAGGTATAAAGTACTGGCGCCTGGCCCTAAAATAAAATCATCATCTTTCCATTCAATCATATTTTCACCTTATCTTAATTCAATTTTTATATTAAGAAGTGTAGACAAGCATTCAGGGGAGCTTGTCATAATTACTTTTGTCTGGAGAGTTCCTGATTGGAGAGGGAAAACATACCCAAAAGAAGACTAGAAGAATCATTTATTGTTGCTTAGCTTTGTGAGCTTCTGAACAATTAGGAAATACTTAAAACACATACCATAATCAAGGATTTATCAGCCAAAACTCTTCCTGACTATTTAAACTGATTACATTTATAAGCGAGTTTATCCCTAAATAACACAAGTGATGCTCACTAAAATCCACTTTGCACTTTTTATATGAATAATTCATCCAAGTTATAGGCAGATCTTGCTAGAAGATATGAAAAAACAACATGGAAACCAGTGAACTATGAATTACTGAGTACTTCAACACTGCACGCCAGAATACTGGGGAGAGTAAATCATACTCCTTAGATCTAAATACAGCGGGAGGAGGGCACGTGGGCACAACTGGCCCTATTGAGTTTACCTATAATAGTGATAAAGAGATGATGGAGACCCTATTACATGGTTACAGGATTGTTACATCGCAGATGGATCCATCTTTTGGGCTATTTTACTACTTGAAGGCTCAGGACTTTAAGATGGAAATGTATATGCGGTACTGAGAGGCAAACATGGCAACTCTGGCCAAACGTCTCAACTGTACAAAAGCAACAAACGAGTTCTTGTTTAGCTTCATACAGCCTTTCAATGTAGGTCTGGGGGAACGCCCCCTTTGCATAAATTGGGCGATTTTCCCATTCCCAAACAAGAAGGGTCCAAATAGGGTGGCTGTACCCCTCATCACTTAGGGCGATCTTGCCCACGTGGTAGACAAGCGCTGGGTAACATCACTCCCTCTTAAGATTCCCCCCGGTACCTGTGCTCACCTCAGCTGGAATTGTCCTCCAAATTGAGGAAATCTGCACCAAGATTACCAAATCATAGTTGAAAGGTCTGAAACCAATGGGAATGAAGCCCAATGATTGGAAACCTGATATTTGGAAAAAGACCATAAGAGAATTATTGGCCAGTATTGTGGATGACATTGAGCCTTCAAGTAAGATGATCGCCATTGCTAAATGCCCTTTGAAATCATCAGGAATTGTCACTGCTAATTCAAAGCCCCTATTTCAAGAATTGAGAGTTGCGCCTGACACCACTCATTTAGATGAACAAATACCCCAGCAACTGGGCACGGGTGGGTTGGGCATCCCAAACCCATTCCCAACCAATTGGGACCACCCCTATGTGGGGTGACCCTGGGGAATTCCCGTAGCTTGTTGGGCCAAACGCTGTTATGCTAACTGATGTAAATGCAGTCAAGCATCAGTCCAGGTGTTTGCAGATGAACCAATAGTGACTTGGCCTGCTGCAAGATCCTTCAATGTCAGTTCCAATTGAAATTATTGCCCCTCCCCCAAAAATTCGCCAGACTAGGTCAAATTTGAGGTACCCAATTCCTGCTTTGACCCATTACCAATTGAACAATATTTAATCAGTTGCAAGGCACTGAGAAAATTGTTGGTCGATTTTCTTTATCTATATTTTCAATAAAACCCTTTACCTGATTCAGGTTCTTATGCTTAAGACTAAACTGCCTTTTCCGTCAGTATTCCAACAACCCTTGGGGTTTATGGCCATGTTCATCTGGTATTTTGCTAGGTGTCTATACACAATTATGGCTCACGGGTAATTAATGGTGGAACTCCTTCCTAGTTCCATAACCGTCATACCAGCAGCAGTGCCACTGGCATTCAGGTTTGCCGTTTAGGTGCTTCAGCACTTAAACTGGCAGACTGGTCTAAAAATAACTTGCTCTTTGCCTGACATAATCGACCAACCATCATTACTAACTATATCCGCCTTTCTCGTTAATATTAGCGTAGAAAAGGTCCTTTTTTCTCAGCTGAACCAGGTTGTGAAGAAATTTTACTCCGGTCATGATAGCCTAGTACCTCTCAAATTGTCCGAACCACATCCCATAGTTGCCACAGCCATCATGCCCATGCCAGTATGTTCTGGCATTCCAACTTGCAAAGGGTTTACTCCTGCTATGAACCTAGTGGTTTCCCCCAATTCTAATACCATTTCTTCTGTATTGACAGATTCAACTACAGCTACCTATAATGAGAATCTCGCCTACTTTTTACTACCCATGAAGATTAGTATCATGTCCCACCACATCTCCTTTGAGGCTTTGGTGGATACTGGAGCTGTGGGTAATTTTATGAGTGTTGAGATAGCTCAACAATTGGAGCTTGACCTGGACCTAGGTCCTTCAGTGATGGTTACTTCTTCAGCCTCCCAGACCTCATATCTAGTACGTCAGCTGATTCCTTTCTCAGTATATTAGTTTAGCTTTTGCGATCAGTTCTCAGCAATGCCAAACTTGGTGTTTACAGTTACCTTGTGGGTTGGATGGTGGCTCCAGCAACATGTTAAGATTCATTTGGAGTCAAATATGTTGTCATAACTTTTCTCTCTCGTTGCAAACACTTTTGCAACAAATTCAATTCAAGTCTAGTTAAAGTTTGATAATCTCATCGAGAAGATTAGTTGGCGCCCAATGTCAGAGAGCAGTTGGGTGAGTAAAGTTAAGGGCACAGGTGTTGGCCCCATGTCAACCAAATTTTGTAAAAGCCCCGGAGACTCTGGAAGTATAGATAAAATTAGTAATAAAAAACTGGCGGTTACCATTTCCCCAGAAATTTTGACTTGGCAAGTGCGCTGCAACCAGTTCATCAATATGCTGCACTCCCAACCACTTTTGTCATTGAAACACAGGGTGCATAATTTCCTGGAGTTTCAGCATTGGCGCTTTGGGAGATGTTTTGTGGAGATGTACACACACATTTCCTGAATGCAGTGTTTGTTGCACCCCACTCCATGCCACATGGTTGGCTGAATCTTGGATTCAAAACAAAGGAAGTGGCGGATGAAGCCGCAAAGGTGCATGTAGCAGTAGACCTCCCAGAAGGTCAACGGGTAGTCAAAATGAAGCGCACCTGATGGACTAAATCAAACAAATTTTTGTGACTTTCGACTTCCTACCCACAATGGTCAAGTGCACCATGCTTGAGCACCACCTGAAGGCTGGGCTCGCCATATAAAGAGAAATACAATACTTTGAAATGAAGCACTTTATGCTAATTCCAGCCTGCGCACAGGTAAAGAAATTGTTGTTCTCACCCCATCCGTGGGGATAGTGGAGGATTTAACCCAAATCCCACACACCGCTTTTGTCAAATTCAATGGGCAGAACACCCATCCATTCTGGGTCACCGTGGATAGTACGCCTCCAATCTGCACGTTCTGTCACGCTTTTGGCCACAAGGCCCACACCTGCCCTGTCAAGGAGGACATTAATCACCAAGAAATTCTCTCAGATACAATGGGCGGTGCAGAAGCCCATTATGAGCCAGCACTAGACACCGATGAAGCCTTCTCATGGGGTGAGCAAGGCTGTTACATTCTAGTAAAACTGGTGTCCCACAAGAGCGGAAGAAGGCCAAACAGGCCCTCAAGGCGGCGGCCAAGGAGGCAGCCAAGACCGCTTCTACCATCCTGCCAGCCCAACTCCAGGAGGACATTGAGACTTTTGTGGCAGAAGCAGCTTGCAAATCTCTCTCAACCAATCAGATTGGGACGCCCAAGCCAATTGGGCCATCCAAGCTGAACACCCAATGGCTGAATCGGTTTCACCTGACCAATGCACTCAAGCATCGATTAAAACTGAGTCACTCACCAGCAATCCTGTCAAAATTCCACCTCCAAGCAATGGTGCATCACAAATGCACACATTGCAAAAAACTTGTCCCACAGCAGGGAAAAAGTGAAGGCAAAAGCCAACGCAAACCCCACTGCTAAAGCTAACCATTCCGACATATACTCTGTAGCATCAAATACCCACAGTGCCAAGCAGCGGTGTGATGAAAAAGAGATGGCTGAAGGGCTCAGGTGCCCTTCCCCTCAAACCTAAGGTGCGATGGGGGGAGCCTTTACTTTAGGGACGTTGAACATTGCTGGACTCAAGGCCTCACCATCCCAGGCTAGGAAACTGAGTTTTTACAAAATTATCTACCCATGGACATCCTGGCCATTCAGGAAACCCACTGTCCGCGTGGTACTAAGTAATCATGGAAAACCATGCTCCTCCCTTCCCTCTCCTTTTGGTCTGAGCACTGTGGAGTGCTAGTATAAGTGAACAGTAGTTTTAAATTTATTTCATCAAATTCATACCTAAATGGCTACATCCTTGTTGTCACCTTTTCGTGGGATGATGAAGTGAATGCTGTCATTAACATTTACGCCCCAACCTGTGCTCAAAAACATTAGGAATTTTTATCAACAGTCAATTCCTTCTGCCACCCTCCGACCTGTTTGTTGTTGGAGACATGAACTGTTGGATGAACCCATCCACAGACCGCTGGCCCTCATCGCCTACACCCCCACAGGGCACATCGAACTTTGCATTCTCAAAGCCACCCTAGAGTTGATTGATACTTTGCTGCGCCATGCTCCACTACTCAATAAAATGTTGCGCCCCCACATACACAACAGCCAGTTAAGGTCCATGACCCGCATCAACCTTATCCTTGCACCGTTGAAATTTCAAACCCAAATTTCCCACTTCACCACAACAAAAATCGATTTCTCTGACCACAGGATGGTATCAATTTCCATCCATTTATCCAACCCAGCAGCTCAGGCGCCATTTTGGTGCAAACTTCGCCCTGCCAAAATTGCATCACCAAGATTTTCCTCGTGGGTGGAATCCATGACCTCAGCTCTGGAGTTTGTCGCACCATTATGTGCAGATCCAATTTCCACCTGGTCAACCTTTAAGGCTAGCACAATCCACCAGGCTCGCCACCTCTCCTCCCGCTACTCACGGGCCACCTCGCTGATCATTTTGCGCACACTGGCAGAGTTGGACCACCTGGAGTCCAATGTACCCGCTGCAGGCTACAGCCTAGCTTGGGGTCACAAGTGGGTGGAAGTGTCCTCTCACCTCAACGCACTGGTAAGACAACACAAGCATCAGGTTTGTGTTCAGTATATAGCAAAGCATATAACAGCAGATGATACATGTTCTGCTTACTTTTTCAAAAATTCTTCGCACCACGCCAGAGTTTGGCCTGCACACAGGTGCAAAGGCCAGACCACTATGTCGCTGATACGCTGGCCAAAGTGGCGATTAAAATACAAAACTATTATTCCAAACTGTATCGATCTAATCCAATTCCGCTGGCCAAAAATGGCAAATTTTCTTGAAAGTGCACACATCCGCACCATTTCCTGATTCCCAGAGTTGATGAATTTGATTACTTGGGATGAACTCTGGTCTGCCAATTTGTGGTGCACTGTATAGGAAATGCCCAGGTCCAGACGGCATCCCTTATGAGTTCTATAAGAAGTATTTAAAAGATTAATCCTCCTTGCTGCTGTAAGTCTCGGGGAGTGTCCTTTGGCTCTCAATCGAGCTATCTTTCAGTTCATGAATAAGAAAACACTGAAGAGGATGGAAAGTACCCCTCATCACCCAGGGTGACCTCACCCACATAGTTGATGAGTGATGGGTGATAGCCCATCTGCTTCAGATCCCACCCTCAATTCCCTCACTCACCTCAGCAGAACTGTTGCACGGAATTAGTGAAATCTGTGCTGAGATTATCAGACTGAAATTGGTCAGATCTAATTTGGGTGGCAATAGGGCCAATGGCCAAAATTTGAATGGCTGTAAAAGTATGAAGAATGAGATATTGGCTGGATCGCCTGACAGTTCCAATTTGACCCCTAAATCAGTAAAACAAATATTGGGTGACATTGATAAGAGCTCAAAGCCCTCTGATAGTAATTTGGGCATCACGTCCGATGAGCTATTATTGATTGAACAAATGGTTAAATGACCAAGCGCGGGCAGGTTGGCCATCCCAAACCCGTTCCCAACCAAATGGTCCCATCCCTATATGGGATGGCCTTGGGGGATTCCCATCGCTCATTGGGCCAAACGCCATCATGCTAACCATCAGAAATGTAATCAACCTCTGGTTCAGACGTTTGAGGTTGAACTGACAGAGTCTCAGCCCGCTGCCAAATTTTGCGATGTCAGTTCCCAAAGAATAAACTCCCCCACTACCATTTAATTCGCTGGTTAGGCTGAATTTGTGGATCCTGCCCACGTCATTGTCACTACCCAACTGACCACTATTCAATCATTTGCATGGCACTGAGAAAATTGTTGGTCAATTTTCTTACCTTATTTCCCAAATAAAAATTAAATATTTTAAAACCCCAAATTTTTATCTCCTTCCTTTCGACCACATTCCATATGGCGTTCACCTGGTGGTCCACCACTCCACACTCTGGGCGGGCCTTACAAATTCTCTTGGTTACCATGATTCCCTCTATCACCAATTGGGCTCAACAAGTCCGAAATTTTTGGTTCTACAACCTGGATCTCATGACCTTCTGGCAGCAATACAGGGATTTTATGGCCCTATGTTCGCCAATTACAAGAGAAAATTCGCCTTTCTTCTACCCCCAACAAAATGGTTTTAACAACCAAGAATCTCGCAGAAACTATCCCATTAGTTTCCACCCCTGTTACCAGAAACCCTTGGTCTGAGTCTATTTAGTGTGGTTTGCCATTGGATTACTCCTAACCCTGAAATTCCGCCATCATATCGTGGTATCCTATTTCCCAGCTCCATATCAAGTCATATGGTCAGCAATACCTATGGCATTCTGGCTTGCTTTTTGGGTGCTTACGCATCCTGACTGGCAGGCCAGTCTAAACTTCTTCTGCAATTTCCATGACATAATCGACCAACCATTACTTCCAGCCATTTCCGCCTTGGTTTTCGAATTGGGTGCTGCAGTGATTACCCTCTACCAGACGAACGTGCAATCAGTTTTGTGTTGTTTGTTGTCTGTTTGGTCACTTTCTGACTTCAGGAGAAGCATCCACTCTATTTTGGGAATTTTTATCAAAGCCACCCAAGGAGTACTGACTGCCTCTCCTCGTGCTTCCTCTGACCTGGGAAAAGGATCAAGTATCCCTTCCCAAGAAATTGCCAATCAGGTTCTCGATGCTCTCGCTGAAGTACAAATGAGGACGTCAGTTGCACTCAGTAATGCTTTGGTGATCTCTCTGTGCCCAACAAAGTCTTGCATTGTTGGACGCCATAGATGGAGATGCCTGCCATTGGGTGAGAAGTATTTTACGTTCTTCCTCACAAAAAGAAGATCCCATTCCCCTGCTGGCTGCTATATCAGCTGCCCTAAAAACCCATGTGTCCCAATCAAATCACTTACTAAGACTACTCCTAAACATGGCTGAAGCCCCTAGTTTGGCTTCTCTGTTTTCCACCTTTCATGAGCTGGCTTCTGCGTCAGACCTATCTACTGACATGCTTCAGGAAGTCTTTAGAGCGAGTTTGAATTTGGTTTCCGCTCACCACGTGGCCTGGGCTACCACTTAGGAATCAGTGGATCAGATATGTGCCACCGCAACTACTATCAAAGCATTACCTCGCCTTGTTTCCCCATATCAGAAGGGAAACTTTATGATAGGATTCCCTAATAAAGACGTAGACGATACGCCTGATTCTAGAGTAGCTGTTAAAGTGGATCCCAACCCCTCCATAACCCCTGAGTCCAAATTGCCACTTCTGGAGTCAACTATGAATGACTTTGTGCAAGCCCAGATGGAAGAAACGATTTCTCCTGCACTTGTACTCCCAATTTTCGCCCCAGCCAAAAACCCTGACCCTGGGTTCAACATACCGCTATCTCTTCAGTTGTTCCTGAGTCAGCCAAATCTCCAAATGAACAGAATTCCGCTTATTTCCTTACCCCTATGAGAATCAGTGTCAGTCCTCATCATGTATCCTTCGAAGCTCTGGTGGATACTGGAGCAGCAGGGAACTTCATGAGCATCAGGTTGGCACAACAGTTAAAATTGAAAATGGATGTGGGCGCCTCAGTAATGGTGGCCTCATCTGCTTACCAGTCTTCGTATGTCATTCACCAGCCATTACACTTCTCAATCCATCAATATAACTTCTGCGATCAGTTTTTGGCCATGCCAAACCTGTTATTCCCAGTGATTTTGGGTATGGGATGGGGGCGTCAACAACATGTGAAGATACACTTAGAGTCAAATACATTGTCATTAACTAATAATGATTCAGAGGAGAGTTCCCTTTGATCAACACCCTCAAAAAAATACAAGGAACCAGCTCTATCACTACCTTAGTTACCTCCACGGGCATCCTGGCCGATTTCCCTGAAAGCCTAATGAAATACCAAGAAATTTTTGATATGGAAAAAGCGGACCATCTGCAAAAACATTCCAAGTATGATTGTGGATTTTGAACAACCGTGAATTTGGTGAACATCAACTGCCCGCTGTATCCTCATACAGTGGAGGAAGAGGCCGCACTTAATACCTGGTTGGATGATATGTTAAAGAAAGGCTAGTTGTTCAAAGAGACCTCTCCCATTGCCTCCCCTATTGTATTTGCAAGAAAATTGGATGGATCACTCCATCCTTGCGTAGATTATGGTCACCTGAACAAAATATCAGTTACAGATCCCTAGCCATTGCCCTTAGAACAGACAATCAGTCAGGCGATTGCCAAATCCATGTTTTTGAAATTGGATCTGGTGAACGCTTTCAATTAGATTTGAGTGATGGAAGGACAAGAATGGCTGACCGCAATCTGAATGAGACGAGGCATTTTTCAATTTCGCGTAATGCCCTTTGGGTTGAAAAATGCTCCCGCTATGTTTCAATGAATGATTGACAATGCGTTAGGGGATCTCCAGTTCTCCTGCGCTATTGCTTATATCAATAATATTCTAGTCCATTATTCAACTCCTGAATAACATGCTATCGACTTAGAAGCAGTGGTGATTGCTTTGCATAAAGCAGGTCTGTTCCTCAAAGCTTCCAAGTGTGAGTTATACAAGGAAGAGGCTACATTTCTCGGAAACTTGGTACTTAAAGAAGGTGTCGCCATCCCCTCAACAAATTAGATGCAATCTGAGAATGGCCAACCCCAACTACACAGAAGCAGCTTCGAAGTTTCTTGGGTACTATCATTTTCTTAAAAAATTTTCCCTCACACTTTCCCAGTTGGCTACCCTGCTCCATCCCCTCACAGGGAAAAACGTACCGTTTTGTTGGACCCCCAAATGCCAGCAGGCGTTTGAATCAATTTAGGAAGTATTTGTGTCTCCTCCCATTTTGAAACATGCTGACCCCACCAAACCATATATCATTACATGCAATGCTTCATCTGTAGCTGTGGGCGCAGTGCTGCTTCAGGACCACAATGGTCTCAAACATCTGGTCACTTATTTCTCCCAAAAATTCACCGCTATGGAGCAGTCCTGGGCTATTTATGACAAGGAACTGGCTGCTGTTGCTTGAGCATTAACTCATTGGAGGTACCTGTTGCAGGGTGCTTATCATGAGTTAACGGTTTGCACTGATCACCAAGCTCTCTTGTATTTTTGCAAACCCAAAAATTGGCACACCGGCAAGCCTGAACCTATTGGGACCTGTGCAGTTTTAACTTCAAATATGAATTCGTCAAAGGTGCGCTAAATGTCCTCCCCAATTTCCTAAGCCAAAGTCCCACTCACTGTCCCTCAGAAACTGAGGTAGAGGATCTCGTTACCATGATTCCTACCACTCAAATTCTGTTGATTGCTCCCTCCATTGTTTCCTCCACCGCGTTATCACCTGATGACCTGTTATTGGCCCAGGTGTTAGCTGGTCAAACAGCCTGCCCTGAGGGCGTGGAGTTGATTGAACACTTAACTCACTTGAGCCCCAAACACACCCTATATTCTTTAGAAGAAGGTCTCATAACTTTCATTCTCATGTTTGGGTTCCCCCTCCTTCTGCCTGATCATATTCCGCGCACACCATGATCCCCCCGCGGTCAGACACCCCAGTAACAAGAAATGCATCGACTTGATCAAGCAAACCTTTAATTGGGCTGGACTGACCAAAGAAGTTCCGGCTTGGATTGCTGATTGTGTTATTTGTGCTAGGGCCAAGTCAGATCATTCCAGAAAAAATGGTCTTCTGCACCCTTTACAACAGGCGGAAGGTCCATGGACCTCGGTGTCCACAGATTTCATTGTTGACCTCCCCTGTTCTAATTGTTTTACAGCAGTAATGGTAGTGGTTGATCGCTTTACCAAATTTTCCCTGTTTATTCCTTGTACTTCTGCAATTACATTAGAAGAAATGGCACATCTATTCGTTCAACATGTGTTTTCAATGTTCAGTTTCCCCAGGAAATCGTTAGTGATAGGGGTGCTTAGTTTGCCACCCGGTTTTGGAGTGAACTTTTGTCAATCCTTAAGATAACCCCCTGTTGATCCATGGCATATCACCCCCAGTCCAACGGCCAGACCGAGCGGGTTAGCCAAGTTCTTGAACAGTACCTGTGTTGTTATGCTGTAGCAGCGCAGGATACCTGGGCTGATGACCTGCCTCTTGCCCAATTCGCATATAATAATGGGACTCACGCTTCTACAGGTTTTTCACCATATGAAGCAACGTTAGGTTATAACCCATCATTCTCAGTCGGATCATGTTTACAACCAGAAGTGCAGGCTGCCACAGATCATGCTGCCCATATTCAATTGACCCAAGCTTTAGTGTGGGAACACCTCATTAAAGCCATCAATGACTATAAACGATTTGCAGATCGCAAGCGTCTCCTGGGTCATGACTTTATGGTGGGTTCTTACGCTATGCTCAATACTCGCCATTTGTGAATCCAAACCCCTTCCCGCTAATTCGCCAGCAAGCATTCAGTACCTCACTTAGTGGAGCAGGTACTGGGTAATGGAGCATTCCAGTTGAAGCTTCCCGCGCATTGGAAGCAAAACCCAGTTTTCCACGTATCCCAGCTGTCACCCTTTAAGGGTATAATTCCCATGGACCCAGAACCAATCGTCGTCAATAATGAGGAGGAAGCTGAAGTGGAGGCCATCCTGGCATCTCGGAAGTCACAACAATCAGTCCAATATCTTGTGGCCTGGAAAGGATATTCATCTTATGAAAACAGTTGGGTCAAGGCGCGCAATTGCGCGAATTGTATGGATCTGGTTAACATTTTCCACACATCCCACCCTGAGGCCCCCCACCCACTTCAGAAGGCTGCAACGATTATGGCTATCAAGTTACCCAAAGTGCAAAGAACATGGCTCTGGTGCAGTTTCCCAGTGGGGGGGCCATTCCTTTGGGAAAGGAAAGGGTAATGTAAGTCTCAGGGAGTGTCCTTTGGCTCTCAATCGAGCTATCTTTCCATTCCTGAATAAGAAAACACCGAAGAGGATGGCAGTACCCCTCATCACCAGGGCGATCTTGCACACGTAGTTGATGAGCAATGGGTGATAGCCCGTCCGCTTCAGATCCCACCCCCAATTCCCTCACTCACCTCAGCAGAACTGTTGCGGGAATTAGTGAAATCTGTGCTGAGATTATCAAACTGAAATTGGTTGGATCTAATTTGGGTGGCAATCGGGCTGATGGCCAAAATTTGAATGGCTGTAAAAGTATGAAGAATGAGATATTGGCTGGATCGCTTGACAGTTCCAATTTGACCCCTAAATCAGTAAAACAAATATTGGGTGACATTGATAAGAGCTCAAAGCCCTCTGATAGTAATTTGGGCATCACGTCCGATGAGCTATTATTGATTGAACAAATGGTTAAATGACCAAGCGCGGGCAGGTTGGCCATCCCAAACCCATTCCCAACCAAATGGTCCCATCCCTATATGGGATGGCCTTGGGGGATTCCCGTCGCTCATCGGGCCAAATGCCATCATGCTAACCATCAGAAATGTAATCAACCTCTGGTTCAGACGTTTGAGGTTGAACTGACAGAGTCTCAGCCCGCTGCCAAATTTTGCGATGTCAGTTCCCAAAGAATAAACTCCCCCACTACCATCCAATTCGCTAGTTAGGCTGAATTTGTGGATCCTGCCCACGTCATTGTCACTACCCAACTGACCACTATTCAATCATTTGCATGGCACTGAGAAAATTGTTGGTCAATTTTCTTACCTTATTTCCCAAATAAAAATTTTATTAAAACCCCAAATTTTTATCTCCTTCCTTTCGACCACATTCCATATGGCGTTCACCTGGTGGTCCACCACTCCACACTCTGGGTGGGCCTTACCAATTCTCTTGGTTACCATGATTCCCTCTATCACCGATTGGTCTCAACAAGTCCGAAATTTTTGGTTCTACAACCTGGATCTCATGACCTTCTGGCAGCAATATACAAGGATTTTATGGCCCTATGTTCGCCAATTACAAGAGAAAATTCGCCTCTCTTCTACCCCCAACAAAATGGTTTTAACAACCAAGAATCTTGCAGAAACTATCCCATTAGTTTCCACCCCTGTTACCAGAACCCCTTGGTCTGAAGTCTATTCAGTGTGGTTTGCCGTTGGAATACTCCTAACCCTGAAATTCCGCCATCATTTCGTGATATCCTATTTCCCAGCTCCATATCAAGTCATACGGTCAGCAATGCCTCTGGCATTCTGTCTTGCTTTCTGGATGCTTACGCATCCTGACTGGCAGGCCAGTCTAAACTTCTTCTGCCATTTCCAAGACAGCTGCTTGCCTCTCTTAACCAATGCCTTCTGGAAACGCGCCTCCTGCCTGGAGGGAAAGAGACCTTCACAATTACATTATACAAAAAAGGGGATAAGCTGGAATTGGCAAACTGGCGCCCCATTTTTTTCACTAACACAGACACAAAAGATTTTTACTAAAAATATGGCGAACCGTCTAGGGGTTTCTGCCTCTGCCCTCATTTAACTTAACAATCTAGTTTCATACCCAAAAGGTCGATTTGGGACAATATACACACCTTAGTTAACGTCTGTCAATCCATGGCATCTGGAGCACTTGTATTTTTAGACCAGAAGAAGGCCTATGATAGAGTCAACTGGGAATACCTCAGAGCCTGCCTCCACAAGTTCCGCCTCCCCCTTGCTTCATCAATTGGGTGATGTTGCTAACGGAGTCCATCACAATAGCTGTGCGTGGCCCAGGCTTCCTCACGGATGTAGTCCGCCCTCAAAGGGGACTGCGCCAGGGGACCCTCTTAGCCCACTCTTGTATAACTTCAGCCTTGACCCACTTCTTCGAAATGTGAAGGCCTGCCTTACTGGGGTCTACGTGCAAGGCCAAGCCCCTGTCAAGATGTTGGTATTTGCTGATGATTGTGTGGTTGGAGTGTCTAACAACCATGATGCACGCGCGCTTGAAGATACTATCCAGGTTTACTCCTGGATAAGTAACGCTGCACTTAACGCCTCCAAAACTGAAATCATTCTCCTTGGTCAGTATCAAGCCCGCTGGGCCCCAGCGCCCTATTTCCTACCTGCCTTGTCAGCTAGCGCACGAGTTAGCTTGCCCTGCCCACCCCACACCGCCCCGCTTGTGCTCCCTTTGTGCCAAGCCCCACCGTTGGCCCTGTCCGCCATTTGGGGGTGTGGCTGGAGGCAGGAGGGTACGCCTCATCGGTGATGGAAAACCATATCCTAGACAACATTACAAAACGCATAGCTTCCCTCTGAGCCCGTCAGACCTCCCTTACAGGCAGGGTTTTACTAGCCAACTCTATTCTCCTCTCTAAAGTTTGGTTTTGGGCCCACGCCATCGCTTTTTCACCGTGTTTCTTCAAGTCACTATAACCCTTCTGCAAGGGTGGCTTTGGTTGGGCTGCCCACCGCCGGTGCACCTGGATGTCATGTTTGGCCCTCACCATTGTGGTGGTATGGGTCTGCTCAACTTTGAAATCCATACTGCCAAAATCCTTGGCACCTGGATCACTGCCATTACTCACCCTACAATCTCAGCCCAGCACTGGTCCCGCGCGGCCCACTCCAGCTTCTCCCGCGCCCAGGGCCTCACCAATCCTTCCCACGCCCACTCTCTGTTGAAGTATCTTGCCTCACATAATTCTGCAGAGGGCCCACATGGGACGTCGCCCCACTTCAAGAGGATCCTCTTCTTCATGCGGAGCACTGAGTGGAGAATTTGCATCTGTGGGCACACCGCCCAGAAGGGGTGTCCCTCTCCACGATTTATCCAGAAATTACAAAGACTTCCTATTATGAACGGAGTGATACCCATGAGACCCCCTACCATGGCCAGGGTGGACTACCTGGACATGATGGACATCCCCTACCCCCTTGATACCCAGAAAGCCATTTGGAAGTATGCCCACCACCCTCTTCTGCAGCTGCATATTTGTTCCCATGTGTGGCACTGCTTGAGATGGGTATACCATACTGCCGAATGCTCTAACGCTTTGCACTCATCCTGTGTTGTGTGTGGCCAGTATGGAACTCTGGTTCACCGCATGGAAAAGTGCCCTCCATCTAAAGCGATATGGCGTGAGGTACAACATCTGTTTTGCCAGGATCAGGCATAGCCCTTCAGCCTATTTAAGGACATGTTTGCTTTATCCATGTCTTCCCCTCTTCCACCCTCCCTCCATGCCTTGGTAGTTGCAATCGCTATGTGGGTTACCCACATGATTGTCTTAGATGCCATCTCAGGCTCCACCCCCACCCTCCAAGAAGCTGTACACCATTTCAGATCGCACTTAGTGGACCACTTTCAAGCGTGGATGTTTGGGTACCTCCCATCACATCATCGCCAGTTGGCCTCATCCTGGTTCCTAGTTTGGTTTTTTATCTCAGATCCCTTCCTACATACGTGCTCAATAGAGGCGTAAGCCCCTGCAAATGTGACCCCCATCCTTCTCTTGGCGTTCCCGCTGGCAACAGGAGATAGCTTTTCTTCTCTGGGGTGCCCTCCTCTCTCTGAAGTTTTGGTCTTTTTAGTGCCTTATTGGAAGTGTCTGTCCCCTGGTCAGCCTTCCCAAATAAAATTTAAAAAATAAGTTATCATTTGTTGATGATAAAATGGAGGGAGAATTTCATTTAGTTAATACCATTAAGAAAACTCAAGGCCACAGCTCCATCGCTTCCCTCATTTCCCTTGTGGGCCTTCCATCTGATTTTACTGAAGAATTGATGCACTATCAAAGCATCTTCAATTTCAAGAAGGCGGACTGTTTAATTTTGGGCTGTAGTCTGATGGCTGGTTCTTCTTTAACCGTAGGGAAAAGCTTTGGGCGTCTATTGTGTGAGGACAACAGACAGGATGGTGATTTAGAATTTAAATTATAGCTTCTTGGTAGTACTTTTTATAGTATACCCTGTCGTATCACTTGGATGATGGCACGCCGCCCTGATCTTACTGATCCCAAGTGAAAATTGACTAATACAAAATGAAAGTACTAAACTCAAAAAAGTTTATAAATTAAACTATAAACAAATCCAGTAGTTGAATATATTTTATTAATGTCAACTTAAGGGTTATTTATAGGGGTTCAATGTTCACCACATCTTACCCATGACGACTTAATTTCAGTGGCACTTAACCATGTAAAAAGTTTGTAAGAACGTCTTTTATACTTTGACTTAAGGCATCAGCTCAGCCTCAGGGTCAGTGTAAACACCGTCATCATTATTGAGATGGAGCTTTGTCATGTCTTCAAAATAGCTGAATTGATTCACTTTAACATTCAATTGGCAGCACATGCCAAGGCGATTTGTATCACTAATTAATAATTAATTTGATCAAAAACTCGACTGACATTACAAACTAATATTGACATAGACCAACAAAACCCCACACGCCCGAGTCATTAAGTCTAAACTTAATTTAAGTCCAAACTAACCAACAAAGCCCTCAAGCCCATGTCATCATAGTTGAATATAATTAAGTGTAATCGCTAGGCCACAATTCCCAAGTTTGGATATACTTAGGATACACCTGAACCATAATTGCTGATATCTGATATGATCAAATATCTGACAATTAGGTCCAGTCAATTACTCAACACTTCCCCCGCCTTGACTGGATATAAGCGGCGGGTACTCTTCTTCTCAGTTCACAATGTCTGGCTTTTCGCGCTCCTCCAAGTATGAGCGTTATATCAGTAGCCTTTCCACCTCAGACTGATGAGCCTTCCTAAGGCTAAGCAAGTCCATGTGGCGAGCTATTGTCAACTTGGGCGTGTTGCCAATGGTTCCTCAAGCTGGGTCGACCAGCTATGCTTCAACAATGCTAGAAAGTTTGGTTTTGCAGCCCGTTGCAATAGCACCAATCAATCAGCCCAAACAAGCCTCCATGGCTTCAGGCGCAGTTAGTTGAACATCCCAATGGGTCGAGTGGGATCCCCTTTCAACATATTCAATATCTCTTTGGCCTTATGAAGCCATTCAGTCCAAAGAAACCCTGATCTGAGATCAATTCGCTTTGGATGGGGATCTTCTTCTGGACTTCTTGTTTTCACTTTTTAACATCTTCTCTTCAAAAATTCTTGCCTCCTCCCTTCACGCAGGCAGCGTAGCTTCATTGGGTCTTGAGCTTGACTTGATGTCAGAGCTCATGGATGCCTACTTGTCATCTGCATTTGCAACTGGTCCTGAGGCTGCCGCTTAAATATATTTTGAGGCCAAACAGGCCCTTATTTTTGCTAACACTGTCACTAGGATTTGGTGTGAACCCGCTTTGGTTCATACCAATTTTCACATCACGTTGGGCCTCAAGACTCAGGTTTTAAAGGATTGACGTATCCTGGTGTTGTACTGAGCCCTTTGTAAGAGCTTGGCTAAGGGGCTTCCTTAGAAGTATGTCCCCCAGATGGCTCTTTTGGGTGCGTGTGTTCGCTTCCCTCCTTTGTCACTTCCTACCAATACCATGCCTGACATGCGCAGGGTATTAGATGAGGCCCATTCCCAAATGTTTCACATGAAAGAGTTCCTCCCTTCCATTTACCCCTGCCTTGAGAGTCTACTTGCCGATTGTATCTTCCTTTTAGTGGCATTTACTCCAGATTCAAACCTCTCCCACCTATTCCAAACTCCCTACCAATAGACTTTCCTAAGCTGACAGGGCCAGCATGCCTGGTGCTAAGCTTTCTTGGGTTTGGCACATCTCCGCCAGGGTCTAAATAGTCAGGATTTGTATGAAATTTACATCTCCCAATTCTGCTGCAGGTTTCTCCAGTTCGATCACACTCTCCTCCCCCTACCAAAGAGGGGGTACCTAGTTCTGATGCCAGTGAGGCATCAAGTTAATAAATTATATCTACAGCTTGCAATCATATATATATAAATTATTATTATTATTTTTTTCTTTTTATTATTTATTATTTTTTTATTTTATTTTATTTTTATTTTTATTTTTATTTTTTTATTTATTATTATTATTATTCATTCTTTATGATAGGGATGAAGGAACTTAGCATGTACTCGATTCACAACCCAGCTGCATTGATCCTTAATGGTATATACATCTTCAGACAATTTCTCCAAAATGATAAATGGACCCTTCCATAGCGAGGCTAGCTTGTGCGCGCGGCCTGTGCTATGAGTGTCACAATATACTACTAAATCTCCTTCATTAAACTTAGTCACCATAGCCCATTTGGCATCATCATAGCTCTTCTGAATAGTTTTTCAACTAATCACGTTTTGATAAGCTTCAGATTGCAACTTGATTAAGGTCTTCGCTAGTTGCTCAACATAATTATTTGGGTTAATTGCGTCAGTTGAACTGGGTACTGAATATAATGATGGAGGTAGAGTGGGCTGTCTACCATACAAAAGTCAAAACGGAGAGTGGCTTGTGCTGCTGTGGTGTCCAATATTGTACGCAAACATGGTCGCACTAGTTGAAGTTGCCCATTGCAAAGGCGCTAAGGCTACATTTTTGCGTAAAATACCAACTAAAGTGCCATTAAATCGCTCTACCATACCATTAGTCTCAGGATGGTACTTTGTTGACAACACTCCTTTGATGGACATCAAATCATTTAGCTGTTGCACCATTTGGGCAGTAAAATTCGTGCCATTGTCCGTCAAGATCTTCTTGGGGCATCCATGCTTATAGATGATATGATCCATAATGAACTTGGCAGTAGTTAGAGCCCCAACGTCTCCAATTGCTTTTTCTTCCACTTATTTCATTAGATGGTCAATAGCAACATTATGTATTTGTTGCCTAGGCTACTCACAGGCAAAGGGCCAATTACATCAATCAACATGGTATGCCAAGCCTTTCAGGTCTGATAAAATGGTACTTCACATCTGACTTCATAGGTTTTGTGATTTGGTATATATGACATTTATCAAGGACATCTTGGATATCAAATCGCATGGAATCCCAATAGTAACTGGCTCAAATTAATTCTAGCATCTTGGTCATTCCCCCATGTCCAATGGCCTTGTGTGCTTGTGTGATAATCTCCATTTGGTCAGAAGGTTTTGGGAAGATTTGACGTTGTCCATCAGGCTTAAGTTTGTATAGAACTCCATCTCAATATTCAGTGTCAATTAATGCTTTCTTATTCGCTTTTTGAACTTTGGGTGGCTCATCTCCATACGTTTGGTTAATCATTTTTTCATGAAGCTCATCAGCCAAATTGCTCAGGACAGTTACAATGGGAAGTCGCGATAGTCCGTCTGCATTCTGATGGGCCACTCCAGCTCTGTGAATAGTTTCATAATTGTACGCTTGTAATTTAGAGCCCAGCGGGCTAACCATCTTTCAGGTTCCTTGAGATTATGGAGCCATTGTAATGAGCTGTGATCTATTACTACTTGGAACTTGGTGCCATGAATGTAAGCCCAAAATTGTTTACAAGCATAGATGACAGCCAGACATTCTCTTTTGGTCACCGTATAGTTACGCTCATGCTTATTCAGCATCCTGCTGCAATAAGCAACCGGATGCTCCTTGCCATCATCCCCAATCTGCGATAGTACACCACCAATTGCAGTCAATGAGGCGTCAGTTTGTATGATAAAAGGCTTGCTAAAATTGGGATATCAAAGGATAGGCGCCGAGCTTATTTTGTTTTTCAAGGCCTCAAAGGCTTGTTGGCATTCCTCTGCCCAGAAAAAATGAACTCCTCCATGTAGTAAGTGGAATAGAGGCTCGGCAATCTTCACAAATCCTTCCACAAATCTTCAATAGTATCCTACCATGCCTAAGGACACTTGAACATCTCTCATACTTGTCAGAGGTTGCATTTTGTTAATTGCATCCACCTTTTGAGGCTGAGGCCGCAAGCCCTTGGAATCAATGACAAACCTGAGGTATTCCAATTGTTTTTTAAAGAAGTGGCATTTTCTAGGTTTTATCTTCATATTGGCCTTCAACAGTCATTTGAACACTTGTTCAAGGTGCTCCAGATGTTTGGAAAACGTTCACAAAAAGACATTGATGTCATCCAGGTACACCAGAACGCAGGACAATTTAAGGTCCACCAAGATCATGTCCATTGCGCGCTGAAAGGTTGCCAGAGCGTTACACAGCCCCTGTGGCATGCGTGTCAGTTGAAAAAGCCCTTGAGCAGCAATCATCGCGCACTTTTCCTGCTCCTCTGGTGGCAACTCAATTTGCTAATATCCAGAGATGAGGTCCATTGCGGTAAAGTACTTCGCCCCTCCCAGACAGTCCAGAGCATTGTCAGTTCTGGGCATCTGATATGAATCCTTTTTTGTAATGGCATTGAGGCATCAACAATCAATCAAAACTCGATTGCTGCCATCTTTCTTCTTTATAATTAAAATGGGGCTGGCCCACAGACTTTTGGAAGGCACTTTATTCCACTTTTCAGAAATTTATCTAACTCTTCACCGACTATTTTGTCACTGGCTCTGGGGCACTGAATTATCCTCATTCTAATAGGCATATGGTCCCCAGTATCAACAAAATGCTGAACTCCTTTTGCACAACCTAAATCTTGGTCATCTTTAGCAAAAATTTCAAAGTATCATTAAAACAACTCTAGTGCTTCATCCTTCTGTTGTTCCAATAATCCGGTGAATGATTCTCAGGATATTACAGTATGTGCCCCAAGGGTTTTGGCCGATAAGCCAAACTAAGATAAGTCACCAAATTTGACAGCTGATATTAACTTGTCCCTTGTAAACAGATGCACAAAAGTGACTACTTGATATTTCTTGACCTTAATATTTCAGCTGTTCAAATTTGCTAGTAAGACATCAATCTCTCCGTGCCCTGGTATGAGTATTCCAGGCGCCACACTAGGTTCCATATGAGAATGATGCCATGGGGATACAACCTCCCCATACAGTCCTTCTGGAATATCCAGTGTGGTTCCAGTCCTCATAACCAGTTGATGGCCTGGAGCTATTGTCACATCCTTATTCACACTTAGAGGTATTCCTCAATTTTTGTTTATGGCAGTTGGCATGGGGCGGCTTTGATTCCCCCGCTGAATATACCCTACTGGTATTATCCCATTGGCATAAGATATATTGATAAAATTCCTACGACAGCTTGTGGGCTTTGTATCATTGTGAGAGTAATAAATTGGAAGTGATTGGCCCAATATCATCAAGATGTTTTCTTTAAAATTGCATGAGATCCCATAGGTCCTTAAAAACTAGTTCCAATTAATATGTCATAATTGGCATTTGGAAGCACTATAGCGGGTGCAGCTACTACCAAAGCTCCAAATCGCAGTGGCAGAGCGCTGTAAGCTCCTTCACTCTTAGTGCTGTTAAGGCCTGCGGTCCCATATTCTTGATGATGGTCAATGTCCGGAGCTATTTTCAGTTTCTTAACCAGCTTTGTGGAAACAATGTTTACAGGTGCTCCACTATCAACAATAGCTACAACTTTAACCTTGTTGACCAGAATATCCACATAAGTGCACTCAGAGTAATAAGAATCAATAGAGTTTACTAAGTGAATATGGGAAGAATCCAGGGAGTTAAGAGTGTGCTTCAGAGTATTCCCAATACTGAGACATTCATTGATGAATGTGTCAATTGGCATTGCTATATTGACCCCTTTCAGGCTTGGGGTATCTGCTGCATTGCTCAGCCCATCAGCTGGAATATTCTCAAGTATTTGTTGCACATAGGGTTTAGCGACTACCTCAGAGGCTTCAGGTATGACAGCCTTACTCTGGGAGCGAGTTACCACATGTACGTTCAAGGAATCTTCATTTGATACTAAAATAGAATCGATTTCATTGTTAAACAAGGCCCCATGGCATCATTGTCTTGTCGATTGGGTGGGACTGGTGTCTTAGGCACAATAGAGCACCCCACATCTATTGTGCTTGTTCTTTTCCCTCCTCTTGCACGGTATTGGGAAGGACTACATTGACATTTTGCTGATGGCATCAGGAAGCATAGTGACTTTTATGATGGCAATTAAAGCAAGTAATTTCAAACACTGGCCATGGGGCTCTTGCATTTGAGTTTTGCTCATTTCTTACAGGCAGATTACTGTCAATCTTCTTATTAGTTTTGAGGGGCTTTCCAGTAAAGGCAGCGGATCCCAATCTGTAACCAGTATTAGGAGGGCCATAATTTTTTGAGCATCTGTGCAAGTAGTCAACCAATTCAGAGGTCGCAAGGTTTTGCACAAAAGCAGGCAATAGAATGTTTGATAGGTTAGGGTAAGGTTCTACGGCATGCTCTAGTGCAATCTTGGCATCAAAATTGACCATAGCCCGCGCGCCCAAGAGAACTTGAGCTTTGCGATAGAATTGATCCACAAACTCATCAATTGCTCATCTTTTCTAAAGCTGATATTCATAAACTTGGATTTTCTGGTCGACATCTGTTCTGGACCTCCAAATTCATGAAGCACGGCCTCCTTGACTTTGGCATATGTTAAATTTTTGTTAATGTGAGGCAAATCAACTCAATGCTCCACTCATCCAAGAAGTTAATAATGGTGGCTGCTTTGTTGCGATTCGCTGGCCCCATGCATAGTCATTTCAAAACATTTGACAAATGTGGTAATACTTCCATTCTTGTCAAAGGCTGGCAGGTTTTCTGGTTTATAATTATCGCTTCCCCATTCCTGGTTATCACGATTATTTCTAGGTTGACTAGAGCCAGGCGTACTAGGGCGTTGGGGCATTGTATCCCGGTTTGAGGTGCTAGGGTTGGCCAAAGCAACTATATTGCTAGGCAGTTGTCAACGTGGCCCAGCATCTGTTTTGGTAGCTATTTCTGAAGCTTCATCCTCATAATATTTAGAAGAATTTCCAGTCAAATGGGTTGTAGCACACTGACAACGCCCGTCATCCAGAGCTCAAATTTGCTCACTGATTTTGTTTTCCCAATTGGCATTATTTCAGTTTTTTAATTTTAATTTTAATTTTGCAATTTCCTCATTCAGGCTAGTAGCTTGTAACTGCAAGGTGGAAATCACTTGGTCCTTTTCTTTTATTGCCTTCTTGCACTGGTTCAATTCTCCATGGAGATTATTGTTTGACTCATTAATAACATTAACATCATCATTGAGATTATTGATCTGTAGATTAAGATGATTTTTAGAGTCTTGATTTTTATCATTTTTTGCCCGTTGGTCCTCAAATTGTGTTTGCCAGTAATTGATTTTTCCGGTGTATTCATCCTTCATCTGCAAAATTTGGGCGCTCAGGCGTCAATACTGGTCACAGAATTCATTGTTATGGTTTAACTGCACCTCTTGGGCTTCGTGATTAAGCCTCATAGACTCTGAAGCATTAATAGAAGTCTGAGTGATATTGCTGACCCAAGATTTGGTGACTCCTTTTTCCTCTAAGAAATTTTCAAAGATAGGATGCAATCTGTCATTTAGCTCTTGTGCTAAGTCTGCTACCTGGTCATTAGCCCAAGTGACTAAGTTGTGATTTGCCTCCAAACTCAAACAGACCTCAGCAAAGTTGGCTTCCAATCGCTCATTTAAAATTTGGCCTGCCTGGCTGGAGTTGCAAGAGAAATTCACCAACTCAGTAATGGCTGCATGATGGCGGGCGATTGTCATCTGAGAATTCCTAGAGGTGGGATGTACAAATTCAATTAAGTATTGGGCGATATTCTCTATCCAAATCAAATTGTTTCAGATCTGAGCTACACTTAATTGATGATGAGCAAGATATCTCATTTACAACACATCTTGCTGTTGTTGGTGGTAAAAAGGGTTGCTACTATTATCTGCGGGCCCTTGTCCTATTTGATATCCTCTTAACAACTGCTGCTCAAGGCGTTCCAGCTCTTCAGGTGAAATGGGATTGTTGGGATAAATAATAATGGGTACATCCTCCCAGATAATCTGGGGCACAGTCATTTCAGTATTCCCATTGGGACCAGCGATGGTTCTGAATAATTGGTTGGGATTGCTCCCCTGTTCAGCGTGGTCACCATCTGCGGTCCCAGCCATGAGCGCCACTTGTTGAAATTTTGGGCTGTAGTCTGATGGCTGGTTCTTCTTTAAGCGTAGGGAAAGTTTTGGGCGTCTATTGTGTGAGGACAACAGACAGGATGGTGATTTAGAATTCGAATTATAGCTTCTTGGTAGTAATATAATAGTATACCCTGTCATTTCACTTGGACGATGGCACGCCACCCTGATCTTACTGATCCCAAGTGAAAATTGACTAATACAAAATGAAAGTACTAAACTCAAAATAGTTTATAAATTAAATCATAAACAAGTCCAGTAGTTGAATATAATCTTATTAATGTCAACTTAAGGGTTATTTATAGGGTTCAATGTTCACCACATCTTACCCATGACGACTTAATTTCAGTGGCACTTAACCATGTAAAAAGTTTGTAAGAACGTCTTTTATACTTTGACTTAAGGCATCAGCTCAGCCTCAGGGTCAGTGTAAACGCCGTCATCATTATTGAGATGGAGCTTTGTCATGTCTTCAAAATAGCTGAACCAATTCACTTTCACATGCAATTGGCAGCACATGCCAAGGTGATTTGTATCACTTACTAGTAATTAATTTGAATGAAAACTCAACTGACATTACAAAATAATTTTGACATAAACCAACAAAACCCATGTGCCCGAGTCATTAAGTCAAAACTTAATCTAAGTCTGACCTAACCAACAAAGCCCTCGAGCCCATGTCATCATAGTTGAATATAATTAAGTGAAATCGCTAGGCCACAATTCCCAAGTTCAGATATACTTAGGATACACCTGAACCATAATCGCTGATATTTGATATGAACGAATATCTGACAATTAGGTCCAGTCAACTACTTAACACGGACCATCTTCCCTCTCACATTAAAATTGACTTAGGATTCTGAACAATGGTACAATTGGTGAACATCAACTGCCCCTTGTATCCACACACAGCGGAGGAGGAGGCTGCTCTTAACACCTGGTTAGACTATATGCTTAAGAAATGGTAAATGTTTAAAGAGACTTCATCAATTGACTCTCCCATCAATTTTGACAAGAAGGCTGATGGTTCCCTCCATCCCTTCAAGGATTATGAACACCTAGATAAAAATACAGTGAGCAATCCCTACCCTTTACCCCTGGAGCAAGCTATCAGTCAAGCAATCAGTAAATCTCGTGTGTTCTACAAGTTTGATCTTGTTAATGCCTTCAACCAAATACGGGTAATGGAAGGTCAAGAATGGTTTACTGTGATTTGAATAAAACGAGGTATATTTCAATTCCGCATAATGCCCTTCAGGTTGAAGAACGCGCCAGCCACATTTCAAAGAATGATTGATAGTGTGCTGGATGACCTCCAGTTCACTTGTGCAGTCACATACATTAATGACATCTTGGTTCACTCTCCAACTCCCAAACAATATGCAAAAGACTTGGAAGTGGTCTTAGCTTCTTTGCATAAGGTGGGCCTGTTTGTCAAGCCGTCAAAATGCGAATTTTATAAGGAGGAAGATACCTTTCTCAGGAACCTGGTCCTAAAATATGGTTATGCGATTCCTCCCAACAAGTTGGATGCCATCTGCGAATGGCCAACTCCAACAACCCAGAAACATCTAAGAAGTTTCTTGGGCACCATTATTTTCCTGTAGAAATTTTCCCCAGCCCTTTCCCAGTTAGCCGCTCTGATTCACCCCCTCATGGGTAAGAATACACCTTTTTGTTGGACACTCGAGTGCCTTCAGGCATTCAATTTAATTATTGAAGTGTTTTTATCTCCTACATCCTAAAACACGTGGACCCCTCCAAACCATATATCATCGCATGTGATGCTTCATCAGTAGCAGTTGGGGCAGTTCTGCTCCAGGAGCATGATGGTTTAGAACATCCAGTCACCTACTTTTCCCAGAAATTCTCCTCTACTGAGAAATAATGGGTCATCTATGGCAAGGAGTTGGCAGCCATAGAATGGGCGTTGACTCATTGGCGGCACCTGTAGTAGGGGTGTCCAATATTCATTAAATGTGCATACGGACCACCAAGCTCTTTTGTATTTCCTCAAACCACAAAAAATTGGCACATAGGCAGGCTAATACCTATTGGGATTAATGAAGCTTCAATTTTAAATACACATTTTTGAAAGGTGCATTAAATGTACTCCCTGACTTTCTTAGCCATAACCTGGCTCATTGCCCCACAGACTCAGAGGAAGTGGACCTGGTTACCATGATCCCCACCATCCAAATTTTATCTATTGTACCACCGAGGGTTGCATCAGTAGATTTAGCTCCCAATTCTCCGCTTGTTTCACAGGTTTTGGCAGCTCAGATGACATGCCCCGAAGAAATGGAGTTAGTAGACCAATTTGTCCCTTCAAACTCACAAACATTCCCTATATTCCCTGGTAGAGAGTCTCATTTATTTTTCAGTTGTGGGTTTGGGTTCACCCTCTCTTCAGAGCTGAAGTGTTTCAGGCACATCACAATCCTCCCACAATCGGCCATCTGGGTAATAAGAAATGTACCAAGTTGATCAAACGGACTTTTGATTGGGCAGGTTTATCAAAGGAAGTACCATCCTGGATCGCCGATTGTGTTACTTTTGCACAGGCCAAGTTGGATCAATCAGGAAGGAAGGGTCTTCTTCATCCTTTACAACATGCGTAGGGTCCATGGACATTTGTGTCCATGGATTTTATTGTTAAACTTCCCTGTTCTGAGGGATTTATGGCGGTAATGGTGGTGGTTGATCAGCTTACTAAATTTTTCTTATTTATTACATGCTCTTCCACAATTACATTGGAAGAAACTGCTCGTCTATTCGTACATCATGTGTTTTCTATGTTTGGTCTCCCGCATGAGATCATCAGTGACTGTAGGCCACAGTTTACAGCGCATTTCTGGAATTATCTTTTATTCATCTTGAAAATCACCCCCTGCCATTCCACTGCATATCATCCCCAGTCTGACGGACAAACCGAGCAGGTAACCAAATTTTGGAACAGTATTTGCATTGCTACGCAGTGGCCGCACAAGATACCTGAGCCAATGACCTCCCCCTCACCCAATTTGCCTATAATAATGGAACTCACACTTCTACAGGGTTTTCTACCTATGAAGTGACGTTGAGGTAAAATCCCTTTGTTTTTGGTCAGTCCCTGTCTGCATCCAGAGGTCCCTGCTGCTGCAGACCACGTTGAGCACATTTAGTCTACCCAGTCCTTAGTGCAGGAACATCTCACAAAGGCTATTGATGATTATAAGTGGTTTGCAGATCAAAAATGGCTTCCTGGCCACAATGTAGTGGTGGGCTCATAGGTTATGCTAGATACGCGCCATTTGCAGATTCAGGTACCTTCCTGGAAGTTTGAAAGCAAGTGTTTGGGTCCCCACCTGGTGGAGGAAGACTTGGGCAATGGAGCTTTCCAGTTAAAGTTGCCAGCTCATTGGAAACAGCACCCCGTCTTCCATGTATCTCAGTTGTCCCTGTTCAGGGGGACTGTTCCCATCGATCCTGAGCCAAAATTAATTGAGAATGCAGAATAAGATGAGGTGGAAAACATCTTAGCGTCCCATAAATCTTGGAAGTCAGTTCAGTATCTCATTGACTGGAAGGGTTATCCAGCCTATAAGAACAGTTGGGTCAAGGCCTATGTTGGGATTTTTGCCCATATTCCCAGCCTGCTAGATTACCAGGAATCGCTAGTGAATAATTCCCTAATACAAGGTGAATTGGAAATTTGTTGACCCTAATTTTGGAGTAATTATGTTTAAGAGATTTTAAGATATCAGCCTGGTCAGATCTGTTGGGGATTGATATGGATGAATGCTTAAGATCTTGTCGGGCAGATTTGCCAACAAAATATGGGCATATGATAGTGATTAACTATCAGGTGTACCAATTGGGATTGGTTGGGTTTCATCACTGACTGATTGGGAATGTAAGTAATAAGTTGCGAGGTGAGTGATGCCACCTGCAGCTAGCGAATTGATTAGTTGGTTCATGACCTGCATTAATGGGTGACAAGTCCCATTACCTAAGCAGGTCACTAGCCAAATATGGTTGGTTTGTTTGGATTGATAGGGAAACGTCAGGGACAAGTTTTCTGAATCTTTTTGTTGTAGGTCTCAAGGATGTCCAATGCCAGAATCCTAGCCAGGATGGGGAAGACCATTGCTGCTGAGATGAGGATGGGTGATTAAATGGCTACAGCTGCCATTTCATTGAAGAGGTGTCAACCAAGGGTTGAGCACCAAATCCTCCACTATAAATTCCCTAGAATTCACCAATAATAAAAAAGAAGTCTTTATCTGGTATATAGTTTAAGTAGTAAACTTTATCAGCTTTCAATTGTTCTATTCTTTCTCAGGAATTTTATTGCTGTATGCGATAATCAGGAGACTCTTTAAGGAAAAGAGTAAGGATCTGAGCGGGGATACAAAGAAGAAGCAGAAACAAATTGGGGATTGATGCCAACTATGTGTCAAACCGGAGAAACTGTCACTAGGGAATTTCAGAGAAGATCAGGTTAGACAGTATGAGAAACCTCTATTTTGAGACATCTCAAGTATTTTGAGTGAGAATAGTGGCTGAGCATTAGGCAGAGATCTAAGAATTCCATTCAACTACAGATAATAGTCATCATACTTTTATCAAACAATTATATAAAAAACAATACAACGTGGACAAATTGCACAAGAACTGAACCTGTGCAAGTAATAAGTTTATAGGGGTTATTGGCTGATAATAACCAGAACCAATAATTTTTACAACCTGTGATTGCACAAATTGCATGGAACTGGTTGAGGCGTTTCATGAGTCCCATCCAGATGTTCCCCATACTTCCCCAAAAAGTGAGACCTTGATGGCGATCAAGTTGCCCAAGGTGCACAAAAATGTATCCCTTACACAGTTTCCCAGCGGTGGTGCCCCTACTTTGGCAAAAGGAAAGAATAATGTAAGTCCATGGGAATGTCCCCTTTTCATAGATTGGACGATTTTCCCATTCCCAAACAAGAAGGGTCCAAAGAGGGTGGCTATACCCCTCATCACCTGGGGCAATCTCGCCCATGTGGTAGATGAGCGCTGGGTAACAGCACTCCCTCTAAAGATTCCTCCCCCAGTACCTGTGCTCACCTCGGCTGAACTTGTCCACTGAATTGAGGAAATCTGCGCTGAGATTACCAAATTGAAGTTGAAAGGTCCAAAACTAATGGGAATAAAGCCTGACAATCAAAAACTTAATACTTGGAAAAAGACCATAAGAGAATTATTGGATGGAATCGCAGATGACATTAAGCCTTCGACTGAGATGATCGCTGTTGCTAAATCCCCTTCAAAATTGTCAGGTATTGTCACTGATAATTCAAAACCCCTAGTTCAAGAATTAAAAGTTTCAGCCAACACCACTCATTTGGCCAAACAAACACCCCAGCTACTGGGCATGGGCAGGTTGGCCATTCTGAACCCGTTACCAACCAATTGGGACTGCCCCTACGTGAAGTGGCCCTAGGGAATTTCTGCTGCTCATTGGGCCAAACGCCATCATGCCAACTGACATAAATGCAACTGAGCATTGGTCCAGGCGTTCACGGATGAACTGGAAGTGACTCAGCCTGCCACTGAATCCTTTGATGTCAGTTCCAATTGAAATTATCTTCCCCTTCTTCCAAAAATTCGCCAGGTTAGGCTGAATTTGAGTGACCTGATCCTTGTTTTGACCCATTACCAATCAAACACTATTTAATCAGTTGCATCGCACTGAGAAATTTGTTTGTTAATTTTCTTTATCTATCTCTCCAATAAAAACCCTTTACCTGATTCAAGGTCTTATACTTAAGACTAAACCTCCTTTTCCAACGGTATTCCAACAGCCCCGGGGTTTATGGCCATATTCATCTGGTATTTTGCTAGGTGTCTATACACAATTATGGCTCATGGGTACTTAATGGCGGAAGTTCTTCCTAGTTCCATAACCGTCATACCAGCAGCAGTGCAACTGGCAGTTGGGTTTGCCATTTTTGTGCTTTGGCACTTAAACTGGCAGGCCGGTATAGAAAAACTTTCTCTTTGCCTGACACTCAATAAAGAACACTCGAATGATTCTGGCTCAGCAGAATCTAGAGCTTTCAGAAGTATACCAAGTTCAATAGGATGAGCGATTTTCCCAATTAAACTTACTGGACAAGCTGAATTCCAGCTTTAATGAAGTTAGAAAGGCTATCAGCAATATGGAACGAGACATTGATGACACAGAAGAGTAAACACCTTGGAAGATCAACATAATGAAAAAGTTCCAAAGATTGTAGCTAAGGTCCAATATTTACATGGACTGACCAGTGAGTGGGTCAATAATATCTGTAAAAGCTACCAGAAACTGGAGAATCACTCCAAATTTTCATCATCTTGGACTGAACGTTTGACCAAAGATGCCAAGTTTGCTCAGAAAAATCACCTGGAATTGAAAAACATGCATGTCCAACTCAATGAATATGTCCAAACTGAGTTGGGAATTTTGCAAAAAAGCGTCCAAGATCTGGCTGCCATGCCAGTAGGGCCAAATAATTAGGAATAATTCGCACAAATTGATTAAGAATTTATGTAACTTTGTTCAACAATTTCGTCCATACAAGCAAAGAACGTTGAACTTACTAAAGAGAAACAAGATCTAAAAACACAGCTATCAGCAACGAATGACCATGTTACTAATCTGAGTGGAGATGTGAAGCATATACTGGCTTCTCAAATTATCTTTCAAAAAGAACGTGAAGAGCTTAAAAAGGAAGTCAATGACCTAAAGGAGAGAAGTTGCAACTGTTTGATCAGTCCTCAAGGGGGAGAGCAGTAAAACCCCTAAGTATTCAGGCAGAACACAACTGAAGAAAGTACATAAGGCCCAAAATCAGGAGTCTTAATCGAGCAGTTCAGAGCTTTTTTATGAAGCAGAATCCTCAGGAGTTGAAACGGATAATAAAACAGATTTTTCAGATGTATGTTCAATGCCAAAAATTCTTGCTTCCATCCCAACTCCAGATGACACTCATTGTGACCGTGGACCAATTCTGACCAAAGATTCTCCAAGATGTTCGAACTCTAGGTGAAGTGTAAGTCCTCTGGCCATTTCTGGGCGCAATGACTTCAAGCCCTTGAATTTTCCAAAGTTTGACAGAGAAAAAAATGTACATTTGTTCATAGAGTTATTTAAAAAAGCGATCTGAGGAGGATCCGACCATGCAAAGTCCACAGCTCTCATTAATTGTCTGGAATCATATAGTGTCAACCTGGTTACGCCCTATTTGGATGACAATTGGTCCTATTTGGATGCAAAAACGCCATAGTAAGACACTTTGGAGGCCCTGATAAATTATCTGTTAGAAAAATCGACTTACTCAATATCGAATTCCAGCAGAATGAGTCCATCAGAGACTATGCGGACAGCTTTTACCATGAGGCTCAGGTCTTGCTCAGGCCAAATGCTATAGACTAATTTGATGCAATGCTTTCCATGCAACATGCTGTCAAGCCATACCTTAACTTAAAGCATGTCATGATTCTGGCATTTAATCGGCCCATGGGAGCACTAGAGCTTAAAGTTTATTTGAGACAATGCGCTTATAGCTTCAACGCCTCTAATCGGCCCAAAGGACAATAAAAATTTCGATTTTTGGGCCCAAAAAATACAAATTTGAAAGATCAAGGAAAAAACAATTGGCCTGTAAATCTGAAAAATTATAAACAAACGGGGATGATTACCTGTCATAATTGTGGCCAAAAAGGACAAAATGCTTCCCAATGCTACAGATGGCCAGATAAAAAACTTGGGTGAATGTGGCCTTAAAGGTTAACAATGAAGAGAAGGCGGGAAAAGAGCAGGTGAAGTAGAGATGTAATGCTCTACCTTTACCAAGGCCTCAACTCACATTCCACCTGACCCTGTTAAGCTTTTTTTGGCTGATGAAGTGGCCAAAGATAGCTTACACCACATTGTGGCCAACGATGTCTACACGGTTACCACTTGAGCCAAAGTGAAAGAATTAAACAACCAGAGGTCACTGAAGAGGCTCAGGCCGAAGTAGTAAAGCCCTATGCAAACAAGTCATTAATCAAGGACTGAGTAACCATTCTAAATGTTCATCAAGCTGCCCACATTACAGGATGTGTAAGTGGCCATACCCATGAAGACTTTAGCAAAGAATTTTCCAGAGATCTGCTCAAGTCTAAAATACCACTTAGAACTAAACAATTATTCCAATATTCACCTACTAAACAATTCTGATACATACTCTGAATGTACATATGTGGATATTGCAATAAATAAGGTTTGGGCTTGGGCCATTGCTGATAGTGGTGTAAGGAGAGTGTCTATAACTCTTTTGTTCCCAGAGTAGTAGTGCTTGGTGCACAGGTCCAACGCCAGGGAACTAGCCGTTAATACAAAAGGTACTAGAGCTCAGCAAAGGGTGCTGGAGAACTAAAAACTTGAGTAAAGGAGTGCGATCATTATAAATAATATCCAACCAAAAGCGACGCGGTGCGCAAAGGGGAAAGGGGTAAGCGTCCCAGGTTGAAGGGAACCTGGGCGAACCAACGGTGCATTAGGGGCTAACCAAATTGTATGTAAAATAGTATGGTGTTTGTAGCGCGGAACCTCCTCAAAGAGTTCCGTGCACAGGATCGTCAGAGATAACATAAACTAAAACAGGAAAATGGGGAAGCTTATTGGGAAAAGTTGACCAACAAGGAATGTTGGTTACAAAAATCAAATATAAACTTTGTTGGGGTAACTCAGGGTCTGCCAAAGCAGTCCCAAGCACTTATTCACCAATAGGCAAACATTCCCATCTAAATTGGTAGACTACACTGACACCTACTTCACTTGAGTAATTGATTGAAGTTGTATCTGACCCAAACGTGTAATTTTATAGATGAAATGGGTTTTGAAACCCCATTCCTTAACTAACTGAATCGAACTGTCAGCGTTAATTGAGTAAACTGTCCATTTTAACACCTGGGCCAACGCAAGGGGCCGGGCGTTAAGCACCTCACTAGTAACAACCTGGGCATACTTGGCTTGTACCCAGCGTTGGTAAACTGTGTGCCTGAGGTCAGGGAAGGCCTGAAGCTTCACCTTCTGGGCCTCCTGTCGCCCAGCCTTATTATTAGGATTGGTACCCACTATCATGTCATTTAACCATGACATTACCCTCTCCTCCTGACGGGGCTCAACCCCCCCTCCAGGGGCTTACGCTAGAAAAAAGATCTTGTGGGCTGGGTCCACCTTCATTGCGGCAATGGTCAGTTTGGGTTGAGATCCAGCGGCTTGGGGGAAATGCTTATGGAAAGCTTCAATAAGATCTTGGGCATTCACACAGTCACGTGCTGGGACCCAAATGTTCTCTGCAGCGTCAAAACCCTTCCAAGATACCAGATAATCAAGTCTTCTCTTAACACGGCGGGAGGCTACTATCTCTTCCACTTCCCATTCTGGCACCTATCCACGAGATAGGCCTTGGGTGTCTCAGGTTGAGGCCCTCAAACAATGTCAATTTGCATTCATGAAAGACAGAGAAGATCCTAAACAAAAGAGAAGATCTAACTAGTATGAGGCATGGCCCACCTTTCTAACAACGCAGTAAGGGCCGACCCTCTTTGGTACCAGCTTCTTGCATGGCTGCTTGATAGGGATTTTACGAGCATCAAGCATCACAAGATCTTCTTCCTTGTATGTGGGACCCACTTGGCGCTTACCATCAGCTTTCTCCTTATACACTTGCATTGCCGCCTCCAAACTTGTGGAAACCACCGGTGGACCTTCTTGATTGTCTTGGCAAAGTCCACCACCGCTTCAACCTTAGACCCACAGCTGGGCTCCATGTTAAAGGCGGGGTTAAAGCCATGGCTGGCAAAAAAGGGGAACAACCGATGAAAGAATCCAAAGTGTTGTTTTAACTAAATTTGGCTATAGGAATGTGAGAAACCCAATCTGAATGATCCAAGGCGGTGTAACACCGCAGAAACTGTTCTAAGCACTGGTTCACTCGTTCAGTCTGACCATCTGATTGGGAGTGATGGGCAGTTGAATGGCAGGGGCGAATCTGAAGAGTATTACACAACTCTTCCCAAAAGATGGAGGTAAACTGGGGGCCCCAGTCAATGATAATTTCTTGGGAACACCATGAAGCGCAAACACATGAGTGAAAAAGAGCCCAGCCATCTTAGCCACAGTTATTGTAGTTCTTCAAGGAATAAAGTGGGCGAACTTTGTAAACCGGTCCACCACCACCATGATGACATTGATACCATCAGAGACAGGCAATTTTACAATGAAATCCACCGATAGGGAAGTCCAGGGCCCTATAGCTTTCTAAACTGGTACTAAAAGCCCCACTAAAGGTTGATGATTTGGTTTCATTTGGTTGCAGATAAGGCACTCTTACAATACCATCCCACCTGAGCAGGCAAGCCCTTCCAATTGTAGGTGTGTCAGATTTACTCCAAGGTCTTTGCTTTTCCAGGATGACCAACAGTGAGCCCATCATGATGGTCCCAGATGATTTCCAGGCGCAGTGGTCCAGCAGGAACCCATAGGCGCCCCTGAAACTACACCATCTCATCCTTCACGTGATAACCCCTGGATAGATCCTCTTGATTCAAAACGCTCTTAGCTGTCATGTACCCATGACATAATAGTGAGGACCAACCACAAAGATAAGGCTGGGCGCCTGAAGGCCCGAAAGGTGAAGCTACAAGGCCTCCCAGACCTGAAGCACTCCCTAGACCAGCGCTGGGTAAGGGCAAAATATGCCCAGGTTGGTCCTAGTGGGGTGCCAAGTTCCCAGCCCCTGACGTTGGGCCAAGCGTTAAAACGAACTATCTACCAAATAAAGGCGGATGGTTTGGTTTGGATAGTTGAGGAACGGGGATTCAAAATCTGTTCCATCTATGAAATAACGCGCTCAGGTCAAATCCAACTTCAGTCAATTACTTGAGTGAAGTCAGTTTCAGCCTATTCCACTAACTTGGATGACAGTATTGCCCTATTGGTTAGTCGCTGCTGGGCCCACTGCAGCATAACCCCAATTTCCCCAGCTGAGCTTAAATACATTTTCCCCAACCAACATTACTTGTTGGTTGACTTCCCAGAATAAAAATTCCCCCGTTTTTCCTTTTTTAAATGTTATTACCAAAGTTTATGTGCACGATCAACATGTTAAATGAGTGGACTGATCCCTTTCTCGACGCAGACGACACGCTGTTTCACTTCGACGCGTTTGCCGGTTTGCAGCGCCTGTTCCAGCAGTATGACGTGACCTTTACCGCACAGGATTACGACGATTACCAGGCGATCAATAAACCGCTGTGGGTTGATTATCAGAACGGCGCCATTACGGCGCTCCAACTCCAGCATCAGCGCTTTCAGGGCTGGGCGGATCGGCTGAACGTGATGCCGCACGATCTGAACAGCGGTTACCTGGCGGCGATGGCGGAGGTTTGCGTTCCGCTTGCGGGCGCGGTGAACCTGATCAACAGCCTGAAAGGGCGCGTCAATATGGGCATCATCACCAACGGCTTTACCGCGCTTCAGCAGGCTCGTCTGGAACGTACCGGCTTTATCGACTGTTTTGATCTGCTGGTTATTTCAGAACAGGTTGGGTATGCCAAACCGCATCCGGCAATATTCAACTACGCACTGGAAAAAATGGGAAATCCACCCCGCGATCGCGTGTTGATGGTGGGCGATAATCCGGATTCAGACATTCTGGGCGGCATGAATGCAGGCCTGGCGACCTGCTGGCTCAACGCCGACGGACGCGTTTTGCCAGAGGGAATTCATCCGACCTGGCAAAAACGCTGAAAGAACTGAAACGATTCTTATCACTTAAGTTTGCTTTTTCCGAATATTTATCCTCTCTAAGGCGCTATTTTCTGCGTTAAATCCTGAAAAGGCGCTTTCATATCAAGAAAAACCTCATTTTTCTCTGAGACGGCTGTCTCAATATCTCAGTTGTTGTAAATATGTATCCAAAAAGAAATATTTAAGCCCTTCTTATATAATTTCTTAATATAAAAAATTCTATTTTTATCTCAAAGAGAAATAAAGCAAGGTAAATTAGCGTGTGATTATGGTTAATGTGCGATTTTCAGGCCAATTCACAAGAATTTACCTTATTTCTCTCAGTTAAAATTCGCTTAACCTTATTGTTGTGCTACCAGCAATCTTGAATAAACAGCGTGACTCTGTAAACTTGCATGAAATTACTCATTGAGCTGTATGAAACATCGCGTAGTGCGTCACGTGCGCAATTCGTGCGGTAGCTATGGCACTGCGCGATATCTTACTGGTATGATTTATATGGATTAATCGATACCGTTACGCAATTGACTTACTGAGTGTCATGTTTTGCAACATGTATTATTGAGCGATTAATATAAATATATCTGACATTTATTAGCGCTTTTCAGCACCGGATGCCAAGCTATGACAGCGACGAGACAGGTTTTTTTAAGCGTCTGACGCCATAGTAACCCAGGGAAGGATTCAATCGGATTGATGTTTTTCCTCCATTCAACCAGGTTTTAACCTTTTCTCTGCAAAAAACACAGGTCTTACTTTCCGTGCTGTGAAGCGTGCTTTCGGCCATGTTATGCCTTGGGGTTTTTATGCGCTGTTTATCCCATTAATAGCGTAATGCGTCTCATTGCTCCTTCACCCACACGCTATTGCCCTCTGGCGATGGTTATGGCGAAGCTCCAGCCGGAGCGGCGCTTTTTTACTCTCTAAAACTACATGAGGATCATGGTGAATAGTCGAATTGCGCTCAGCCTGCTTTTTGTTTTGATGGTTTCGATGTAAAACGCCACCGCCGCCGATGACGGATGACACTGTCGTCTCCAGCACGGTTGATGGCGTTAAGCTCACTCACCGCCATGCTGTACAGCCACCCAAAACATTTACGCCAGTGAATGAGGCGTATCGCGCGTTATATAGCGCGTCGGTCATGACGCGGCCAGACTTTGGCGGCAAGGTGGTGAGCTATCTGGAGACCGGCAAAACCTATACGGTGCTTGGCAGCGTTGAAAATAACTGGTTCGCCATTGCGGAGCAGGATCAGGAACAACTGCTTGGGTATGTTCCGCTGCGTGCGGTTGTAAAGAGCGATCTTTATGACAGCACGGTGAAGGCCGATTCGCGCCGCAAACGTCCCCGGACGCCAGCGAAAAAAACCTGTGTTGCCGTCGATGGCGACAGCAAGGCCTGCCAGAACAATAACAATGGCACCTGGATCATCGAATAAACATGCGCTTATGGCTGTAATATGATGAAAATAAACCTGTTTCAGCGCCTGATCCTTCAGGCGCTTTTCCTTATCACGTTCGGCCTGTTGACGGGCTGTTCTTCCTCTTCACACAGCGATCCTTCTCAATACAACCTGATGTTTCAGGCTCACCCGCAGGTCAATAATGCTGCGCCGCTCAAAGTCAGGGTCATGCTGCTGAAGTCGGATGCCGACTTCATGTCCGCTGATTTTTATTCGTTGCAAAACAATGCCGCTGCCCTGTTGGGCGGCAACCTGCTTAACAGCGAACAGTTCTTCCTGGGATGACAACTCAACAAAACGGTGAGCGGACAAAGAATTTCCGGAGGCGCGTCATCGGATTCTGGCAGAATATCAAACTTTTGATGGCAAAAAGTGGCGACTGCTGCCGCTACCCGCGCCGGCGAAGGCCATTTTTACAAATTCTGGCAGAGCTCACGGATGAGCTGAAAGCGGAAATCATCGCCGATATCAACGGTTTGCGCGCCGTCCAGTGAGTGATTCCAGCCTGAAAATGGAAGCCATTATGAATAAAGCAGAAAAAGTGGTCTGGACCGAGGGGATGTTCCTGCGCCCGCATCATTTCCAGCAGTCAGAAAGTTACCAGCTCAGCGCGCTCCGCCAGTGGGGCAGCGCGCAGCGTCCTGGATGTGGGGGCTTTCTCGATTATGAAATTGACGAAGGGATGCTGCAACAGGGAAAAATCGCACTCAGTTCAGCCAGCGGACTGCTGCCTGACGGAACGTTTTTCTCTTTTCGTGACGCGAACGGCGCACCGCCGCCGATTGAGATTGCCGACAATCAGATCGGCGAGAAAGTCGTGCTGGCGCTACCCGCGCGGCGCAACGGACGCGAAGAAGTGATCTTTAGCGAAACAGCCGACTCCCTCGCGCGCTACGTCAGTTATGAGCAGGAAGTGGACGACTTCAACGCCATGTCGGTGGGCGCGGCGGCGGTACAGTTCGGTAAACTACGCCTGCGGCTGATGCTGGAGAGCGAGCTGTCGGCGGAATGGACGGCGATGGCGGTGGTCAGCGTGGCGGAAAAACGCAGCGACAATCAGGTACAGCTCGACAGCAGCTACATTCCGCCGATGCTGCACAGCATTGCGCATTCGCAGCTCGATAGCTGGCTCAATGATATCGCCGGCCTGCTGATGCAGCGAAGCCAGCAGATCGGTCAGCGCCTGCAACAGCCGGGACGCTTCAACACTGCCGATTTGTCGATTTTATGCTGCTGGCGCTGATTAATCATCACGTCTGGCCACGCCAGCCATCTTAAAATCTGCCGCTGCTCCATCCTGAAAACTCTTCGCCCACTGGTTGGCTTTCGCCTGCGAACTGACCACGTACACGCCGTCGCGTACCCCGACGCCTTGCCGGTCTATGACCATGACGACTGCCGCGCTGCTTCAGCAAACTGATGCTGATGCTGCGTCAGGGATTGTCGCTGGTGATGGAAGAGAACGCGATCCAACTGCCGCTGACCGAACGTTCCCACGGTCTGAACGTGGCGACGGTGCCGACCAGCTCCATGGTGCACGATTTCGGTTTTGTGCTGGCAGTTCGCGCCAACGTGCCGGGCGACATGTTGCAAACGCACTTCCCGGCACAGATGAAGGTGGCGCCGGTGACCAAAATCCGTGATCTGGTTCAGCTCCAACTGCCGGGTATGGTATTGCGCGCCATGCCTGCCGCGCCGCCGCAAATTCCCTGGCATGCCGGCTACAGCTACTTCGAATTGGAGAAGGGGAGCGAACTGTGGCTGGAGATGGAAAAATCCGGCACCTTTGCGCTCCATCTGGCCGGCGAGTTTCCCGGACTGACCATGGAGTTCTGGGCCGTTCGTAATCACTCAGCCTGACGCAGGAAGCAGAAAAGATGCAGGAACGACAGGCTACTCAGAACGATCTTTTTTCGGCGCCAGCAGCAACAATCCGCTGGTGGCGGCGGCAAACGGTTTGCTCAACGCCATTCCACAAATTCGTCACTCGGTCACTCATGACGATCCGGCAGGTTTGCGCCAGCGACTGATTGATGAAATCCGTCAGTTCGAAATGAACTGCCAGCGGGCGTCGCTGCCGTATGAGGTCATTATTGGCGCACGCTATTGTCTTTGCACCGCGCTGGACGAAGCCGCCGCGCTCACGCCATGGGGCAGCCGCGGCGTCTGGCCGGGGCAGGGGCTGCTGGTCACCTTCCATAATGAAACCTGGGGCGGCGAGAAGTTTTTTCAACTGCTGGCCAAGCTTTCACAAAACCCGCGAGAACAAATTGTTCTGCTGGAGCTGATTAACTACTGTCTGCAGCTGGGGTTTGAAGGCGCTACCGCGTGCTGGACAACGGTCGCTCGCAGCTGGAAACCATCAAACAGCGACTGCTGCAGATGATCCGCTCAGTGCGTGGCGGTTACGCGCCGCCGCTCTCTCCGCATCCTGAAGATCATCCGGTTACCCGTAAACTGTGGCGACCGGTGGTGCCGTTATGGGCCTGCACGGCGCTGGTCGGTTTCCTCGCCTGCCTGTTTTATATCCTGCTTAACTGGCGGCTGGGCGATGCCACCAGTCCGGTGCTGGCGGCGGTTTACCAACGCCGCTGCCGGAAGTGACCATCCAGAATCCTGCGCCTCCTGCACCTGCCGCGCTGAACCTGAAAGCGTTTTTACGTCCTGAAATTGAGCAGGGATTGGTGGTGGTGAAGGACGAAGCCGATCGCAGCGTGGTGACGCTGAAAGGCGATGGTCTGTTCACCTCCGGTTCCACCGCAGTACGCGGCCGGTATGAGGAAGTGCTGGATCGCGTGGCGCAGGCGATGAATAACGTTAACGGCCGTATCCTGGTGATTGGTTACAGCGATAACGTCCCGATCCGCAGTGCGCGCTTTGCCTCTAACTACGAGCTTTCTCTGGCGCGTGCTCAGTCTGTACAGGAACGTCTGCAACAGCATCTTACCCAGCCGCAGCGCGTGAAGGCAGAGGGGCGCGGCGAGACTAACCCGCTGGTGCCCAACACCACCGCAGAAAACCGCGCGCGCAACCGCCGGGTGGACATTACGCTGCTGGTTTCTCCGCAGAATACGCGTGCGGAAATGAATTTGCAGCAAGGAAATTAACGGATGCTGAATATCCTGTTTGCCATCATGACCAACCGGCTGATGTGGGGGTTCATCGGTATCACCGCGCTCTCTTTCATTATCTGGGTGATTGGGCCGGTGTTTTCCATTGTCGATTCACGTCCGCTGGAACCGGAAGTTAACCGCCAGATCAGTATCGCGCTGTTGTATATCGCCTGGGGCCTGAGTAATGTGGTGCCGCGCGTTTACAACGCCTGGCTGAACCGCAAGCTGATGGGCAGCCTGAAAACCACGCCGGGCGAAAACGGCGAGGATCGCAAGCGCCTGAGCAACGAAGATCGCGTGCTGTCTGAACGCTTTACCGAAGCGGCGGAGATGCTGAAAAAAGCGCATTTCAGCCGGGCCGGCAACCATCGCTGGACGCAACGCTTCAGCCGTCAGTATCTCTATCAGCTTCCGTGGTATGTGATTATCGGCGCGCCGGGCGCCGGTAAAACCACCGCGCTGGTGAACTCCGGCTTCAGTTTCCGCTGGCTGACCGCTTTGGTAAAGCGCCCTGACCGCGGAATCGGGGGCACGCGCAACTGCGACTGGTGGTTCACCAATGAAGCCGTGCTGCTTGATACGGCTGGTCGCTACACCATGCAGCAAAGTGAAGAACAGCAGGACGCGGGCGAGTGGAACAATTTTATCGGCTGCTGCGCAAATACCGTGGCGTCAGCCGATCAATGGCGTGATCGTCACTATCAGCGTATCTGACCTGCTGACTCAGTCTGCAGAAACGTCGCAGCCAGCAGGCGCTTCACTGCGTCAGCGCCTGATGAGCTGCACGAACAATTAGGCATTCGTTTTCCGGTTTACGTGCTGGTAACGAAAACCGATCTGCTGAAGGGCTTTCGCGCCTATTTTGCAAAGTTCGATAAAGCGCAGCGCGACCAGGTGTGGGGCTTCACCTTTCCGTGGGAGCGCTCGAAGCATGCGGATTTTGACCTGTTAAGCACCTTCACCCAGGAGTTCGCGCTCCTTCAGCAGCGGCTGGACGCCGGACTGCCGGACACGCTGCTTCAGGAGAGCGACGCCCGGGCGCGCGCAGAGAGCTATCTCTTCCCGCAGGAGTTTGCCGCGGCCCGCCGCTGCTTCATGACTACCTTGATACGGTGTTTGCCCGTTCCAACTTTGAAACGCAGTTTTCGCCGCGCGCGGTATCTACTTTGCCAGCGGCACGCAGGAAGGCCTGCCGTTTGACCGGGTTATGGGCGAGCTGAGCCGTGCGCTACAGCTCCCTGATACCGAAAGCGGCACCAGCGGCAACTGGAACAACGTCAACAAAGAGGCTCCGATCCCGGCCAACAAAGGCCAGAGTTTTTTCCTTAAAGATCTGTTGCAAAATGTCATCTTTCAGGAAGCGGCCCTGGCGGGCAGTAACCGCTGGTGGGAACTGGCGCAACCGCGCGGTGCTGTGGTCGGGCTATCTGCTGCTGGCGGCGGTGCTGGTGATCGCGGCGCTGCTGTGGACAACCAGCTTCCGTAACAATAAAGCCTATCTGCACGCCGTGAATGCGAAAGTGCCGAAGGTGGTGCAACTGAGCTGCAACCGGAGGCCGGCGATCTGAGCGATCTCTATGCGCTACTTCCCTTCCTTAACGGCGTGGTGAAATCCCCGGACAGCGACGATTTGACCTCAACGATCCGCCGATCACCCGGCGCATGGGGCTGTATCGCGGCGTGGAGTCAGCGATGCCACCCTGGCGCTGTACCAGAAATCCCTTAACAGTTGCTGATGCCGCAGGTTGCTCAACTGATTACCACCTGGCTGCGCAACGACAACGGCAGCGATGCGGATTACAGCTACGAAGCGCTGAAAGCGTACCAGATGCTGTATCAGCCGAAGCATTACGACGGCAAATTCCTGCATGCGTGGGTGATGCTGAACATCCAGCGCAATCAGCCGCAGAACATCACGCGTGCCCAGACCAAACAGCTCGAATGGCACCTGATGCAGCTGCTGGAAACCCAGATCCAGGCGTCGCCTTACGCGCGGGATGATGCGCTGGTAAAGCGCGAGCAGGCGCTGATTAATCAGATGCCGCTGTCGCAGCGTTTACGGACGCCTGAAGCGCCTGCTGGAGCGCGATGAAAGTCTGAAGTCCGGTGTCATTGGCTTCGCTGGGCGGGCCGCAGAGTGAGCTGGTGTTCTCGCGTAAAAGCGGTAAATCCATCGGCGACGGCATTCCCGGTCTGTTCACGCCGGAAGGCTACTGGAACAGTTTTGACAAAAATATTGAAGCGGTGACGGCATCGTTGCATGACGATGATCGCTGGGTGCTGGGCGGCTGCAGGTGGCGGGCGAGAATAAACAGCAAACTGACCTCGCGGTACGTCAACTCTTATATGGCCGATTACATGCGCCAGTGGGATGCGCTGTTGCAGGATATTCAACTGAACAGCAGCGCCGATCTCTCACAACGCATCAACACAGCGCGTCTCCTTTCCAGCAACAACTCGCCGCTGCGCAAGCTGGTGATCAACCTCAGCCACTACCTGGTGCTGGAAAAAGTGGCTGCGCAAGACGACAAGGCTCAGGACAGAAAAGAAGACGGGCAGAGCAGCGGTGCCAGCAGCACGCTGGAAGCGCTGTTCCGTTCCTGACAGCCGCGACGGATAGCCAGTCAGCGCAGCAAACGCCTGAACAGTCAGTAACGGCTCACTTTGCACCGATTATTGAGCTGGCGCAGCTGCTGGAAAAGGCGGTAAAACGATCGCTTTTGATGACTTCGAAGCAAATCGACGATCTCTATCGCTATCTGACGGCGGCAGGATGCCGCAAACAGCGATGCCGCCGCCTGCCAGTGATTCAATCAGTCGTCTTCAGGCCAGCGCTGGACGCCTGCCCGGCGCTCTGCAAAACATGCTTACCAGCATGGCGGTGGGGGCGAGCAGCGACACGCAGCGACGCGATCTGGATAACGTGCGCAAGCGTATTAATGTGGAAGTGGGCAGCTTCTGCCGCCAGGCCATCGCCGGACGCTATCCGCTTTCGCGCAACGGCCGGGCGGAAGTGACGCCGGACGACCTGGCGCGCATGTTTGCACCAGGCACAGGCCTGATGACAGCTTCTTCCGCGATAACCTGGCGAACAAAGTCGACACCACCCAGGCGAACTGGCGCTTCACCCCAGGGATCGATGGCAAAACGCTGCCGGGCGGTGAAAGCGTCCTGCGGCCTTTCCAGCAGGCTCAAAACATTCGTGATGCTTTCTTTGCTAACGGCGCGGCAACGCCCGCGCTTTCCGCGTCACGGTGGTGCGCACTCAGCAGATGGATAACAATACTCACGCTTCGCTGACGTTGATGGTCATTGCGCTTACAGCCACGGCCGCAGGCGGTACAGTTGATGAACTGGCCGGAAGCCGGGCGGCACCAGTCAGGTGAGAATGCAGTCGGTCTGGCCGATGGCACGACCGCAACGCTGGTCACCAACGGCGCCTGGCGCTGAACTGTTTCTTTGATCGCGCCCAACAAGCACGCGGCGCAGGCAGCCTCAGCCGTCAGGCGACATTTAACGTCAACGGCCACCGCGTGGTGCTGGAATTCACCCTGAACAGTATTCGCAACCCGTTTCAGCTTCCTGCTCTGGGCGTGCCCATAACTGCAAGGAAATGATGATGAGCCAGACGCCCGCGATTGGCTGGTATGGAAATTGCCCAGTGCCGGGCGATTTCAAAGCGCCGTTTTCCTGATGCCATCTGGCAGCAGTGGACCCACTGGTTTCAGGTAGGGTTACTTAACTGGTAACAGAACGAAGAGCAGCGTCCTGACAGCGAACAAAGTTCAGCAGTGCGCCCGTCTGGAATTTTATCGTACCGCCGATGCTCGGCAGCCAGCTGGTGCAGATGGGCTGTTTGCTTCCTGCGCGTGACAGCGTCGGGCGGCAGTATCCGGTCTGCGCGCTGATGACTTTTCGCCGCAGAGCTGGGCGCATTCGCAGCTGTCGATGGCCGGAGAATGGTATCAACAACTGGGGCGTGTATTGATACAGGCGGTGCGCGAAAGCTATTCCGCCACGCAGTTAGACGAGGCATTGCTGTCGGTTCCCACGCCACAGGTGCCTTCCGATGCGCAGCGTTCGGAAATTCCTTTGCGTCATCGGCCCCGTCGATCAACCCTGCACGCTGAGCTGGCGGCAGGCGTGCGAGCTGATCCGCAGCGACCAACCAGCTTCGTGGACGAATCAGACCGACGGCTATCCGCTTTATACCCACATTCACAGCGGCAAATTTACCAGCCAGCTCTTTACCATGTTGTTCGACCCGGCGGCAGGCTAAACCGGGGCGGCAATGGCCTCACCTGCCGATGTTTGAATAAGGAATCACGATGAATATTGATGCGCTTCTCGTACCGGTCAGTGACGACCGCCCCTGCGGCGAGAATCTGGAATATGACGCGGACTACATGGCGATGGATCAGGCCAGCGAAGGCAAAGCCGAGCAGCAGTTTGGCACAACCATCATTCCTGCCGAACCGACTGGAACAAAGTGGAGCGGCTGGCGAGCGATCTGCTCACCCGTACTAAAGATCTGCGGGTGATGCTGGCGCTGACGCGGGCCAGAACACAGCTCAAAAGGGCTGCCCGGTTACGCTAACGGGCTTGCGCTGATCGAGCAGGCGCTGAACCAGTGGTGGACGCCGCTCTGGCCGATGCTGGAAGGGATGGGCATCAGGATCCTTTTTATCGAATCAATGCGCTGGGCGCGCTTGGTGATAAGTCAGCGCTTACTAACGCTGTGCGTCAGGCGCCGTTGCTACGCAGCGCCTCCGATGAGATTTCGCTGCGTGACGCCTGCGCGCTGTTGGACGGCAGCAAAACAGACTGCCCGGACTATCCGGGCAGCGCGCGCGTTTAATCGACGAACTGGCGCGCGGCGGCCAGCCTGGCGTTGAGGCTCTGCTGGATATAAGTGAGCGTTTGCAAACGATACAGGCCACGCTGGTCAGCCATTTAGGTGAAACCGGTGTGCCTGAAATGACGCAGTTGATGAAAACCGTTCAGACCGTTGCGCAGGCGTGCGTCGCCACCGATCTTTCAACGCTGATACCTGCCGCCCAACCGCAGGAAATCACGTCGGAAAGACCGGTGCAAAAGAAGGTGAGCCACGGCGTTGACTGGCGCAGCGCGCAGCCCACCTCGCGCGCGGATGCACAACTGATGTTAGAAAAAGTAAAGCAGTACTTTGTGCAGCATGAGCCAAGCCATCCGGCTCCGCTGATGATCGACCGCGTACAGCGGATGATCGAAATGGACTTTATGGACATCATTCGCGACCTGGCTCCGGACGGCGTTCATCAGTTGGAAAACATTTTCGGACGCCGCGACGGATAACCCCGGCGTTCACCCTTTTTTACCGCGCATACCAATGGAGAACACCATGGCAATCAGTAAATCCAGTGGGCAGAAGTTTATCGCCCGTAACGGCGCGCCGCGCGTACAAATTGAGTACGACGTGGAGATCTGGCGGTGAACGCAAAATTCAGCTGCCGTTCGTTATGGGCGTCATGGCAGATCTGGTCGGCGCCGGTCGAAGGCCTGCCCGCCGTCGATGAGCGAAAATTCATGGAGATCGACATCGATAATTTCGATGAGCTGCGGCGAAGGCGCTGAAGCCCCGCGTGGCTTTTCAGGCCGACAATACGCTGACCGGCGAAGGCCGTCTGAATATCGATCTTACCTTTAACAGCATGGAAGACTTCTCGCCGGATGCCGTGGCGCGCAACGTTGAGCCGCTGAATAAGCTGGAAGCGCGTACGAGCTTTCTAATCTGCTGACCTATATGACGGCAAAAACGGCGCGAAGAGCTGATCTCAAAAATTTTGCAGGACCCAACGCTGCTTAAGTCGCTAAATCTGCCAAAGCAGGGATGCTGAGAACAAAGGCGGGGAGGCATAAACGATGAGCAACCCATACAGCAGCAGCGGAACAGCGCGGGCTGGACCCAGGACGAGTTCAGTTCATTGCTGCGAGTTCCGCCAAAAACCCACCCGCCCCTCGGCGGTTGAAAGTGCGGTAAACCCCCCAGGGCGCGGAAAACAGCGTCACCGTCTCCAGCGTTTACCCCCATTCAGGCGCATCGGTGAAATTGATGAAAGCTGTCTCAGGGTCAACCAGATCATCCACCATAAAACTTTCGAAGCGGGAAGGGGCCGGGCGCGGCTCTACCGGTGAACAACCCCGAAACCGACGAGAGGGAAAATTCGCGAGCATCTCAAGCAGGAACTGGGCCCCCGCTGAACCCTATAAAGGCGTGGGCGGGATCAACCCGATCTTAAAAAAAATCTACAAAAGGGTATGGTCAGTTCGGCGGCGGGTTTGGCTCCGGTGGGCATTTTTCGCCGCCCGCAGGACGTGGAGCTGCTGGGCGAAATGGCGCGCATTGGTTCTGCGTCGCACTGTCCGTTATCCGGGCACCGCGCCGGGTGATGCAGATGGAGTCCTGGCGGAGCTGGCAACCCCGCGCGATCTGCCTCTTCCAGAACAGGGGCCTGGCGCGCCCGGTAATCAGAAGACCCCCTACCTGGGTCGGTTTGGGGGTTCCTTTCCGTCGCCCCGGGCCGCTCGAACCCGGGCGACACCGATTTTGAAGAAGAGACCCAAGGCGCCCAAACCCCGCCAACTACACCGGGCCAACGCGGCTTATGCCACGCCAACATCAACCCCGTTCAAAGAGTACGGCTGGTGCACCGCCCCCGGGGTTAGTCCGGCGGCGCTGAAAATCTGCCCGCCATACCTTGAGCGACGACGGCGGGTACATGGGCCCCCCCGAGATCGCCATCAGCGATCGTCGTGAAGCCGAGCTGGCCAAAAACGGCTTTATGCCGCTGGTTCACCGCAAGAACTCCGACTTTGCTGCCTTTATCGGCGCGCAATCGTTGCAGAAGCCGGCGGAATATCACGACGCAGACGCCACCGCCAACGCGCGTCTGGCTTCCGTTTGCCATCTGTTCGCCTGCTGCCCTTTTGCGCACTATCTGAAGTGCATCGTGCGCGCAAGATCGGTTCTTTCCGCGAGCGTGATGAAATGCAGCGCTGGCTGAACGACTGGATTATGAACTATGTCGATGGCGATCCGGTAACTCATCCCAGCAGGACAAATCCCGAAACCGCTTTGCTGGAACGTTGAGGGGCAGGAGATCGAGGAAACCCTATTACCCCCAAGTTCTTCCTGCGTCCGCACTATCGTTAAAGGGCCCGACGGTATCATTGCGTCTGGTCTCTAAGCTGCCGTCGTTGAAGGCGGATAACGCGTAATCAATTTTCAGGGGCTTTCCTCTGAAAACATAAATT